>JBBPKS010000397.1:0-13426 GCA_038089355.1 Pulveroboletus ridleyi | reverse complement strand
TTTGGCTGCGTAAGTGATCACTCTCTTTCTTATTCAGCACTGATTTTTGCATCAATCCAGGCTCAAGTCCAAGTATCGTGAACATCGTATGCGATTCAAAAGCACAGGTGGGGGGATTATACCGGGCAATAGCGGTGATGCGCAAAACCTTCTTGGTACTCCCACCTTTCTATCTCAGCATAGTTGCTAATGACGCTATTTAGAGGATGTCCATTCTGTATTTCCGTACTATCAGGAGCTCGATACCATCTGGCATGGAATTCCATCGTTTGATAGCGAGTTAGTGTCGTCCAATCCAAATGTCAACCATGCCGAGAGTCTCCTCGACATCGTCTCATCTAAGGCTACTCGTGCTACTACCATGGCCGAAGAAAATACGGGAGCGCTGTATGAAGAAGAAATAAACGTCGATGAAGAGGATTACCTAGCTGATGTTCCATCTGTTGATGTTCCACCTGCCGATAACGAGGAGATGTCCTTGTCTGATGGCCATGATAATTTTGTGGACTCGGCCATGGATCTCCACCCGCAGACTTTTGCGTTGCCAGCTGTATCTCCGTTTATCTCAAAGGTATGTGAACCTGTTACTTGATTGCATTTCAAACTAACCAAGTATTCCAGCGAGCATCAGGCTCTGCTAGTGCAGTGGTTACGTCTAAGGGCAAGGCACCTGCACGAGGGGGACGTAGTGCGTTTACAAGGCCTGGCCCGTATACTCGCCCACCAAGCTCAGCAGACTCTGTAACGACTGGGCGGAGTCATTGGTCAGATAGCGCCTTGTCGTCAACCAAACTCACGTCGGCCTCAGGTTCCAAAGGCGCCTCAAATCTCGCTGCTAAAATCCAGGAATTAGACAAGGCCAGCGAGGCCTTAGAGGTATCACCGGCACCTTCCTCACGCACAGCCATGCGGCTCAATTACTCGCTCCGAAAGAAGGAACTGGAGATCCAGAAGGAGGAACTCAATAACAAGTGGGCGAACGCTGAAGCTCAGTACCAGCGCGAGCATGAGCTCAAAATGCTGGAGCTCAAGGTGAAGGAGACCGAGGAGCGTGCGCTCAACGCACAGATCGGCTTGTTGAACAAGCAGGTAGAGTGGGCACGCACGATGCAGCAGATGGGTTTGCCGGCTGATATGCGCACCATACAACAAATGGCTGCCGGAGGAATGGCTAACATGCGCCCTATGCAGCAACCTGCCACATACCACCCCACCTCTGCACCTGTGCATCCGTTGGGCCATCCTCTCGACATGTCTCAGTTGGGTCCCACTGGTGGTTCTTATACGTCTCTACCTCCTTTCTCTACGCTTCCACCGTTCTCTCCACAGTCTCATAACTCGCCGCCGTGATTTATCGCCATGGAACGTTTTTGGACGCTGGTGTCTGGTGATCTGTTTGTTTGTTTTTTTTCTGATAAACCCGTAGTCGCTCTGAATTTACACGTTAGTGTACACCCTTTCGTTTCCTAGGACTATGCGCTTCTGTACTGGTGTGTATTCTCATATCAAAGTACATGTTACTTATAACACCAATCATTCCTCAGTTGGTACAACGTATGGCTCACCGAGTGCCTCAAATAAGCGGTTCATCAAGTTTGCACGGAAAACCTGACCTGGTGAGCCAATAGGGACATGGAGTACCAGGTTATCGTCATCGTAAGCCCTCCTTTGTATCTGATCTTTCTGCAGCACCCATGTGACTGACAACTCCTTTCCAAGCAGCTTCTCAAACCGGATCACCATGTTATGCAGGATCAAGCAGCATTGTATCCAATGCACTGCATACTTGATCTTTTCCTTCGATCGGATGTGAACTCGAAGCTCCCGTAACGACTGGAATCGGCCCTTTAGGGCTGTGAATGCATGTTCAACACGAACACGGATCTAAACATGGACAGTCCATTTGTTAGCATCGCCTGGAAGAAGTAAAGGTATGTACCTTAGAGAGATGATGATTATATAGCTTCTGCACCCATGATAGCGGGACATTTCGAGTCGCCTTAAATGGCGTGACACACCATGTTCGTGAAGGGTAAGCGCTGTCTGCCCAAACCCAGCGTCCTTCTGGAAGGAGGGCTTCTGGATTCTTTGCGATTTCTGTTCCCTGAAAAGCATATGCATCATGGATGCTCCCTGGGTGACCCAGACCATAGTCAACGATGAGAAGGTCATGTACCATAACAATAAGCTATTATGCTTGAATCAATGACAGCACAGTTAGAAAGTAGGTGATTCTTACTTGACAGTTGAGCGAATAACTACCTTTCCTGTCAGTGAAGGTGTCGCCATAATGTGATGGCTTTTCAAACAAGTTAAACGTGGATCCATCGGCAGCGAAAATCCCCTGCTTCCATCCTACGCACGTCTTGACCTCTACAAAGTTTTCTGCTAACCTTACATTCTCAGATTCAGCTTCTGGAACACGAAGGAAGTCATTATGCTTGCCCAGCAGTGCAAGCATCACACGAGTGGTACAATTGACAACTGTTCCCACACTGACCCCTGCCCACTGACCAACATCTTCAACAGATATTGCATTTCCATAGTGCCCAGCCCGGTTCAAGAAGATCGCAAGTTGGATTGCAACTGGAAGCTGTAAGTGATTGGAACTAGAATGAAAAACCGGGCTATTGCTGATTTGTTCCAGTATACAGTCGAAAACGTCTGGATCCACACGAACTTTCTTTCGGAAAAGATGGGGCCGGAAATCTGCAAAATGTTCAAGAAGGTGAAGCTGGGAAGCATGGATCTGTGGTATGGCAACGTGATTCAGGATGCGCGCCCTGTGCACCTCATCACAGAGTGCTCGGATTGCATTACACAAACGATTGTAGTGTGTAGCTTTCTTTTCACCTGAATCATCTGACTCAGAGTCGGTTGAGGCTGTTTCGGATTCTGTGCCAGAGTCGAGGGAGGGGGAAAAGGTTTCAGGAGTCGAGACAACAAGATATTCAGATACGGAGGAGTCATTGGACTCATCTGCATCGCAGTCCTGTAAGTGCTTTAGCTGCCATTCTGCTACCTTCAGCTCGATCTGATCAATTTTCTGTAGTAACTTCTTTTTTTCTGATGTTCGGGGCATGGTGGGGAAGGGCAGAATGGTGGGATATCATATATTATCTATCTGTGTCTATCATATATTATCTATCTGTGTCTATCCTGCTGTACCCCGAATTTCTGACGAGTTGATCCTGCAAGGACTTCGTGTATCATTGCGGAAATGCTATCATGTGACTTAATAGGGTGGGAAAGTATCTTGGCGAAGCATCGGCATCAGCGGAGTTGGAACATTTGTTAAAAAACATAGCTCCTTCATAGCAGGATAATAGCAACATAATTACATGATAATAGCAACATAATATCCTACTTGAACACCACTAGTATGTTCCCTGGGTGCCAATTGGCCTTGGGTTTGTTTTATCTCATTAATAAAAGTCTATGAGTGTACCCAGGACTATAAAACTGGTGTACCTGTGCTTCTGAATAAATCTATTTATCTTTCCACATCTTTTCTTTCCATCAGTCTTTTGTCTGTTATGTCATTGAATCCATCATCTTGGGTGGGCTATGCATCCAACCATCAGTCCCTTTGCTGCTCACTGATCTGAATGGATTGGGCACACCTGGTTCTGTGACCCTTTCACCTATTCTTGCATCTTGACCTCCCTTGCCTGCTCCTGTGGACCCAGAGCTGGCACTGTTACCTCATTGTTTAACTTGTCAGTGAACAGAATCACCCTATATCTGCATGCTGTGTGAGCACACAGGCACCCATAATAGATGGGCAGGTGAACATATCTTGCCTCATGGTATAATTAGTATCAAACTGGCTGTTGTGACTGACAGTATTGTGCCTGCTAATGGTCCTGGGAGTGGTGGCAACAAGGTTGAGGGGAAGAGCACTGGTAGTGGGGGTAGTGGGCACATAGCAATGATGTGGGATGATAAAGATGCTGCTTATGCAATGTTAGCTGAAATGATAATGGAGGAATGTTGGAGCCATTTACTCTGGATAAGGCACAGTTGCAGCCTGATTGATCATACTGGGACAAGGCTATACAAGTGGAAATGAACAGCCTTGAGACCACACATATCTGAGATGTCATCACCTGGCCACCAAAAGGGGTAAATGTGGCCAACTGTAAGTGGGTTTTCTGTATCAAGAAGAATGTGTCCAGGGAAATTGATAAGTATATGGCCTGTCTGGTCACATGCAGATTTACCCAAGTCCACAGCATCAATTACTATTAAACTTATGCCCCTGTGCCTATCTTGCATCCCTCTGACTTATTCTTGCAATAGCTGCCTGATATGACTGGGAAATTGATGTTTTCAACTTCCAAAGTGCTTTTCTCAATGACAAGCTCAACAACAATAAAGTTATATTTATGGAATTGCTTTCTAGCTATGACAAACTAGGGTGTGATGTTGTTACATGGCTACAAGTTATGCTATACAGGTCAAAACAGGGTGTGCTCAAATGATACAAATGACTATGTGTAGAGTTGGAGGAACTAGGTTTCTGGTGCATGGATACCAACTGAGGTATTTTCATCACCCAAATTGTTATACACCTATTGATCCTTGCCTCTCATGCTGATAACTGTACTGTAACTAGCAGCTTGAAAAAGCTTGTCTGAGAGTTCAAAGGGGAAATTAGCTATTGATTCAAAATCACAGATCTAGGGTTGATTCGCTGGTTACTTAGGATGAAAATCACCCATGATTATGAGACTCAGACTATAGTGCTCTCACAGGAACCATACATATCTGTAATACTGACAAAGTATAACTTCACTGATGCTAAGTCTTTGTCCATCCTAATGGACCTGAACCTTCAACTCTTATGGGACCAGTCACCTCAGGTCACAGCTGACACTGCCAAAATGTATCAAGTTCTCTACCATGCTACACTAGGATCCCTTATATACATACCTTTGGGTACTCAGCTATATATTGTATTTTCCATCTTGACACTCACTCAATTCATAGAGAATCCCAGGTGAGTGCATTGGGAAGTGCTCAAAAGAGTTTATTACTACCTTGTCAGTATTAAGGGTTGGTAGCTATTTTACAGAACTCAGACAAGCAGTTTAGTAGGCTATGCTAATGCTGATGGAGCATTGCAGGAGCACTGTCATTCCATTACTGGATTCACCTTCCTTGTTGATGGTGATGTCATTTTCTGGAGCTCATGGAAGTAGGAGCTTGTTACCCTTTTTACCACCAAAGCTGAGTATGGTGCTGCAATGCATACTATGAGAGAGATAATCTATGTAGCTTTGTCAGCTCATTGCAAGGGCCTTTGGGCTGCTCAAGGACCTTACTATTCTTTATAATGGTAACTGTTACAATTTATTCTTACATCTATTCTTTTTCCTTTTCCTGAACTTAGCCCTCCTCACTTGGTTCTTTTTACACTATGCTTGTAGTTCCTTTCATCATGTGATCTTTGTTCTATTGTCTTTTTTCTTGTTCTATGCTTACTTATAGCTCTCTTTCTACTATTTACCCACTGACTCAAAGCTCAGTCAGCCCATTGTTCTCTCTGATTCTTCAGGTTTCCACATGATTACCAGCATATCCTCACTATCATGTATAAACCTGCTGAGTAGCATAGGATGTCCTTAGCTTAGACCTACTTGGCAATCAATTATCTACCTTTCTATTCATATGTCTCTGCTCTACATTTGAGTAAGCACTTTTGCTCATTATCTGCATCTCATCCTAATAACAAGAAATTATTCTTGGTCTACCTGCCTCAACAGGCAGTCCCTTATCTAGCTGTCTGCTAGGATGAACTCTTGACCTCATCCTCTTGCAAGGAACCCTCTTGTCCCTGTTCTTGAGATGCTCAGCCAAGTCCACACTGGACCCTTCAGGATCAAGCATAACAATAACCAGTCCACCATTGCTTTGACCAAGGAGGGAAATTATCACATATGTACCAAACACATTGACATTTGATGACATTTTATTCATTTTGCCATTTCTGCTGGTTCTCTTTGTTTTCTTTATTGTCCTACTAGTGATATGGTCACTGACACTTTTACCTTTTGGACATTCTTTTGAACATTCTTTTATACACCTCAGTTAACTCTGACAGTCACTGAGGTGAGTCACTTACTTTGTACCATATATTGTTTCTCATAGCTATGTACCTCCTCTAGTAATTCCTACAGGTAGCTACTAATATGACCAGTTGACTTGATCACCCTCAGGCAATTCAGGTTAATACTACCCATAGCAAAGTCAGTAGGCCCCTTCCAGCAGCAACTTCTAAAGGAGATCACCAATTCAAAGTCTGTGCACCTAAAACTGCCAGTGGGAATGACAGGACCATGACAGAACCTATTTATTTATTTCATTTCCCCTATTTTCCTTTATCTTATCATCACTGTGTGACATTATCTTTCCTTATCCTTATCTTATCTAGATTCAGGTAGATCCTTCTAAATCATTCTATGATATCATAGGCTAGACCATGACATCATTCCATTTCTTGCTTATTTATCTATCATATTTAGAGTTCCATTTTGATCATTATTTAATATCTGTTAGTAAGAAGCCCTAGCCCATGGCACAGGGTTTGCCTAGGGTTTTGGGTAACATTATAGTATATATTCATAGCACTCACCTGTAGATTAGGCTTGTGCATTATATTCTAGTCCTTTTGCTCTCATTCCCAGAGTAAAGGCCCAGATGTCCCTATTGCATACTTTATACTAGGGTTAGTTCCTGACGGACCAGTAGAGGCCTTACACCTGCTGCTGGTGTTATGAATGGCTCATCATGTTCACCAATAAACCAAACTGAACTGTCAGCTGGACCAAACCATAACCCTAAGAGAAGGAAAGCTGATGACAGAGCTACCCAGCAGAAGGAAGGAATACCCATGTCATGGGCTAGCTGGAGCAGGAACCATCATAAAGCCTTCATGAGGGATAAGGGACGAGGTCCAAAGACCAAGCCCTTAGCAGACAGAGGAGGAGCCAATCGACAAAGTGGCTAAAGCTGGGGTTCCTGGCTTTAGGCCACTGGCCTTATATATTGCCTGGGTCTGTGCACAGACCAAGCAGTACACTACTATACATGGTAAGGAATGTACTACAGTAAGCATAATGAATGGAATGGAAGGACAGAGATTAAAGAGGTCAGGCTGCAAGGAGGCGAGCCCTGAGATCTAGATCGTAGTCCTAGGAGATAGGATCAGAGATCCGATGATCAGGATCTGGATCCAATATATACTAATGGATACATGGGGGAGATTAGATCGCATCAGGAGATCTAGGAGGTGGCAGAATTGCCATGGAGATCTGATGGTGATTGAGGGTCTAGGGTAGTCTAGGGTTTGCCATGTGGCAACCGTGAGGCATGATGTCATAGATAACGTCAGGATCTGGACTCATCATGTGACTGGTCATGTGATCAGCCTCATGGAGGTCACGTGACATAATGAATGTGGAGATGAAGGAAAGTGTCATATCCGCTCCGATCTCTGAATCCCAGACCCGTCACTCCTTCTCCATATTCCATAATCTGGACTTCGTCCTATTATACCGGACTCTGTTTTCTTATTATCGGACTTCCTTCACTTTCCTTATTTAGCATTCCCTTTGTACCTTCGACCCTCCATTCCTTAGTTACGACCCTTAGCCTCATCCCTTAGACCCTTCGCCACACCATATGCTCTCACTATGTATGTTCTCCATCTCCATATGCTTCCCTTTTACCCAACGTACCTTTCCATACAATCCTCCATTCCTCTGTCCGAACTCCGGACCGGACCTCAGTATATAAGTTTCTTGTACTCCATTTCTGTACTTCAGTACGAATATCAAACCAGTCACCTCCTGTCTCTCGTCTGACTCCCTTCTCTCTTCTCTCTCTTCCTCTCTCCTATGAAATACGAGGACAGAGCCTAGGCAAGGGCGCGACACATAAGTCCTGCGCCAACGTCCTCCTAGGTACCCCCTTGCCACTCTGAACTCCGTTCGTCCTCCTTACGAACTTCATATACTAACCTTTGGACCTCTGATTGGACTTGAGTCCGGAGGAACCGGACTTGACAGAAAGTGAGAGAAGGAAGTGTGGGAATAAAGTTAGGTGCAAGGGGATTCGTAACAGCTGGGGCATCTTCAAGACAGGGATGTGAAGGGGCTTGGGAGCCCCTCTTCTACCTAGTAATGTTACATCCTACATAGAGTAATGTACCCCAAACAGACAAAAATGGATACAAAAAAAAAAAAAAAGACCAGTTGACTCTGACAGTCACTGAGTAATTCCTAAAATTCTGTCTGCAAATACCTCAGTTTGAGTATTAATTTAGATTTTCTGATCTTTGACCAACTGTGATCCTCTTGAGTTCTTGGATTCTCTTCTTATTTTCAACTTCTATTGCTTGAAACAAGATCAATCTGACCCACTCCTGACCTCCATAAATAACAGGACATTCTGGACTTGTAACAAGGGTTTACCATATAAGGTGAAGCTGAGTCCTGTCTTAACTGTGAAAATTCTAAGTAAAAGGGCAGTGATTGCCCACTACACTAATTAGCAATAGTGATAAGGTAAAGTAAAACTGGTACTCACCTCAGCCACTGCCCAAGAAGTAGCAGGAACGACTGAGGAGAGCCCAGGAGTGAAAGGGAATATATATATAAGGTAGGTGAAGATGTGAGTGCAAAGTCTGATCAACTCTGAAGCAAAACAAGTGATCGCCATAAGGGAATAGTGAAGGGGAAGAAGAAACAGCATGAAGTTATGGAATGGGAATGAAGCGAAGATAGGGTAAAGGAATGACATAAGAAATGTGTACTGACATGCCATTGAACACAAGTCTGGCCTTCCTATCCATCTCCAACTGCTTCTATAGAACATCAGTAACTCCTATATAGGAGTTATAGGAGTTTGTCTGGAACTTCATTAAGGAACCTCGGAATTGGACAGGAGGGCCCAGAGGAGATTGGAATTGTCATCTCTAACATTAACTCTGAAGTTCTGGAGTTGCCTTCCCCAGAGACCCAGTCTTAATGTTCTATTTGAACTCACACTTGTTAAAAAAGTCCCAAACCTGTAACCCACCATGGCCACTCATGTCATGTCCTCTCAGACCTGTGCAGTAGGCACTAACCCATCCCTATCTCCCCAATTCAACCCACTCAATGTATTTGCTAGCAGTCATCAAGGCCTAGCCATTATTGATCAATTTCACAGTTTCTCTGCCTACTGGACTCTGGCATCCATTTCTTAGGCCTGTGCCCTCTAGCACTTGGCAACTCTGGATTCATAGATCATCCAGCTCCTGGACAATGAATTCTCATTGTCCAATCTGCCCCAAGACATATGTAGAAATACCTTGCATCCCTCTCAATGGTTCTGAAGGCCCAGAAGATCTGGAAGGTCCCAGAGGTAGCTTCTCTGATAAAGACCCTGACTTTTCTAAGCTTGGACCTAAGGACAGTAATGACAATGAAGATGGTATATGTATGTAGATGATGAAGGTGATAAATGTAACAAGCAAGTCCCTTGGGACACACCTATCCTCCTTGCCAATACAATTTGTGGCCTAGCCCACTTCTCCCACTGATGTCCTACAAAAAGTACCTCTCACACCAAAACCTGAGAACCAGATCAGTTTGATGAAAATGACCCCCAGAAGCTCTGCACCTTTCTAGTCCAGTGTGAACTAAACTTCTGAGATTATTCTAAAGCCTTTCAAATAGATCACATCAAAATTATATTTATATAGACCTATTTTAAAGGGATGGTGTTGGAATAGTTTGAACAAGATCTTCTCCTCAATGAGAACCTGAACCTCCATCTGTTCTGAATGGACAATTACCAGGAATTTTTCCTGAAGCTCCAGACAAATCTTGGACCCCATGATCTCATGGAGCACTAACTTAACCACCTGTCTATGAAGGATTCTTAATATATCAACAAGTACATGATTGAGTTAAACTGCATCACTTTGCAGGTCTAAGACTATAGAGAAGGTGAATTTTGACACCATTTTTACAATGGTCTCCCTGATCACATTAAAAATGAGATCTCTTGTGTCAGGAAGCTACCCACCCTCTTTTAATTCCAGATCCTTGCCCAGGCCATTGATGTGTGCTATTGGGAGCACAAGTCCAAGATCAACTGCCAGGTAAAGTCCTCCAGCTCTGGAAATCACAACTTCAGGAGCACTAGCAACTCTGGTAGTCCTAAGGAGTCCAAGGACTTCAAGAGAAAGTTTGCCACCACTTCCACCACCCCCAAATCTGATATTTCTGCCAATTTAGGGAAGAATGGCAAGCTCACTGCAGCTGAGTGAAATGATGCTTCAATCTCAAGCTTTGTATGTTCTGTGGCCAAAATGACCATATGGCTAAGGACTGCCTGAAATCCACATCCAAAACTGCTAAGGGTCAAGTAGCAAGGCTATAACTCTGGAAGCCAAACCAGAGACCTCCTTGGAGGCAAAAAAAAATAGGGTGCAACTTCCAGGACTTCACAGTCTGGGAGTTATGTTGACTCCACTAGTATACCAAGGAGATCTGATTCAATGTATCCACTCTTTCAGATCCTTGCTCACTCATTCCTTCTATTAATTTTTTCAATTATGAAATTCCACTGTTTCCTGTGCTGTAGATCCTGGATCCTCCAAGTTTTTCATAGATACTAATTTTATTAATAAACCAATCTTTCAATCTACTTCATACCTCTACTCCAATTCCAACTTTTCAACAGAACATCCAACTCCACTACAGCTCAAGCTATTAACAACCTTATCATCTGCTTTGAAGCTGGTGACATCACTCCAACAATGTTATATGTTACCCCACTGGATGGCTCCTGTTCCTTGATCATAGGACACAACTGGGTCATGTTAAGTCTGGGTCCTCCAGATTCAAGTCTGATCAGAGATCTAAGAGTTAAGAGGGATAAAAGGATGAACAAAGTCTGGAGTGGAAATTGAAGGGGGTACCTAGAAGGACTTGGTACAGGATTTATGTGTCATGCCCTTGCCTAGGCTTGGTTCTTATATCTTGAAGGAGTATAGGAGAAAGGTAAGGGAGGGAAGCAAGAATGAAAACACTAACTTGATATTTATACTAAGGAATGCAAAGTGAAGAACTACAGGCTTATATACTATAAGTCTGGATTAGAGGTCAGACTCAAAGAATGAAGGAACATATGGAAAGATACAAAGGGTATAGAGAATCATATAGTAAAAGAGGAATATGGAGGTAAAGCATATGAAGTAGTAAAGGGTTAGTAGGTATGGATTAAGGTTCATGAATAAGAGTGAAGAGTTAAGGTTAAAAGGGATTACTATACAGTGACCCCAAAAACTGTTTCAATGTTTGGTAGTTTTGCAGTGTATATAAAATAGCAGTTGCAAGCATGGGAATTCTGTTAGAGATGACAACTCCAAAGTTCCCTAATGAAATTCTGGATGAACTCCTATAACTTCTACATAGGAATTACCAATGTCCTATAGGAGCAGTCAGAGATGGATAGGAAGGCCAGACTTGTGTCCAATGACATCTCAGTACACATCTCAGTACACATTCCTTATGTCATTCCTTTACCCTATATTCGCCTCATTCCCATTCCATAACTTTGTGCTGTTTCCTCTCCCCCTCCACTATTTTCTTATGGAGATTGCTTGTTTTGCTTCGGAGTTGATTGAACTTCATGCTCACATCTTATATACATACTCCCTTTTGCTCCTGGGCTCTCCTCAGTTGTTCCTGCTACTCCTTAGGCAGCAGCTGAGGTGAGCACCAATTTTACTTTACCTTATCATCATTGCTAATTAGTGTAGTGGGCAATCACTGCCCTTTTACTTAGATTTTTCACAAATTCCACTTAGTGTTAGTGGTATCGTGTGATATACAGGCTCTTGGCTACCTGCTAACATAATAATTATGTAATTTATCCTAGGGGATGCAGAGATACATCTATTTTAAAACAGGAACACTATTAGAACAGTCTTTGAGCTTTTAATGTGATTTATAGGATTTCAGCAAAATAATGGGTTATTTTATTTTATTTGGCACTACAAATGAAGATATACATATAAACATAATGTCTGAGTTTGAAATAGATCTCATACTTCTTTGCTTTCAATTATACCATCATATGATCTTTTTCTACTACTTAAAAATTCATTTCAAGAAGTGTTCTACTCTTCAAAAGTCTACTGGAGGTTGTTCATTCAAGCCTTCTCCTACCAATATTCTGCTTAGCATCTTATTACCTCTATAAAGGCTGAGACTGCCATTCAGGTGATCAAAACACTCTCCAATATTATCAACTAGCCTCTTTCTGCCCATACAGTTCAACTTCACTTGAAGAAAGCTAGTATAAAAGCTATGATCAAGTTCAAATAACCCCTTCTCTCTGCTAGATATCATAAAGCTTGCTTGGACTTTGCTTATGCCCACAAGGATTAGACTATAGAGGACTGGAAAAGGTAATATAGTCTGATGAAACCCTTAAGTTTGGTAGGTACATATTCTATAATAATGTGGGAGTGTATAACTTGGAAGGGAGCATATCCTTAGCTTAGATCTCCTTGACATTTATCCACCTTGTCTTTTCTTATTCATGTGTCTTTGCTCTATACTTGAGTGAGCACTTTTGCTTGTGTCTGCATTCCACCCCAATCACATGTGATAGTCTTTGGTGTTAGAATGCACAAGCACACACACAGCCACCACTCAGACCTGACAGCATGGCATGGCAATTATAGCATAAAGTTATGATGAGTTCTTTCTTTTGTCCTTTCTCTTTCTTTGTCACTGTACCAGGCCTTTGAGCCTTTGTACTTCCCTTTGTCACCTTTCATCTCTTTCATCTTGACCCTTTCCCTTTGTGCAGGCAATGGCACAATAGGTATATCATGTCTCGCACTTACAGTGGCTCAAAAAACTGTCCGGATGTTTGCCTATTTTGCACTAAATGCAATATCCTGTGAGAACCACTAACCCTAACCCTATTATGTAAGTGTACTAAATATAGTACTAACCCTTGGCTATCTACTGATGCAGAAATCAAGGGATTTGGATAAGATCTGATGAAATGGCAGCTATTTCAAAATCATGACTCATTCGGACAGTTTTTTGACTTTATATTGGAACTATATATATTGGATCCTGGAATGTTGTAATATGACTTGACACATCTGGAAATGGTTATATTATGTCACCTTTATGTAAATGTGTGTCAGACAACATATATAATACCCACTATCCTATATTTATTTGCTTATTTTTACTAATAAACTTATTTCTATCTTTTAGAGGAAAATATTATATTTTTCACCTTCCCTGATCCTTTCTCTAGGAAAATTGCTTTCTAACCTGACCTATGGAGGTCCATAGTAGTCTTGGTACATTAGAATGTCTACTCAGTGAAGCACTGGTATCAT
>JBBPKS010000395.1:0-13478 GCA_038089355.1 Pulveroboletus ridleyi | reverse complement strand
TCATTGGCCTATGCATCCCACCAGACCCACCCGTCCATCTCACTTGGCTCTCATGCAGTCCAGTGGGCCCTCCTGTCCATGCCAACCATCTCACAAGGTTCTTTAGCGGGCCCACACGTTGATCTGCTGTACTCTGATTTAAGTTTCCATGGGCCTGCGTGTCTATGCTACTTGCTCTGCTATACACATCGCAACTGGCCCGTTCATCTATCATGCTTGGTTGCACTACCCCGTAGCCGGCCCACTTGTCTATGTCACTGACTCGCCACCCATCTTTGTGGGCCCGCTCGTTTGTCATGAATGGTGCACAGATCCAGCCTAACTACATACCTTGCCTCTCAGCGGGCCCGCTTGTTCATTCTACATAACCTGCCATGCCTCATACCTAGCCTGCTGGGCCTGTCTGTCTGTCTGAACCTTATAACCTCCACCTGGGCCCGCCACAAGCTTACCGTGTCCAACGACCAATTGTCAACCCCAGGCTGGCCGTCTCTATCGGACAAAGAGACTACATTATGTGCTTAAGGGAACTATGCTTGAGTACTTCGAGCCAGACCTTCTCGGACTTGAAGCACCAGGCCTCTGACCCATGTGGATGGATAACTGGTACACATTTTTGTATGAGTTGTAGTCTAACTTTGGATCTCATGATCCCATTGCAGATGCTAAAGCTCAGCTTGAGCATATCAGGAACAACACCAACAACTCAAAGTGAGAAGTAAGTGAGACTGAAACCACAGAACAGACTAAGGTGCAGCAATAGGCACACACACAGAGAATGATCCATAGTGATGAGAATTCCAAGAATGAAGGCTAATTACAGGATATGTACTACTTATATAGGTAAATACTAACCCTAATGCCTGCTAAGCCCTAAGCAATGATTGAGATCTGGTTATGATCCGAATGAAGCCCTTGACCCGAGATTTCTAATGGATCAACGATCTGTGGATATAAATAGGTTAATGTGATCGGTCTATGATCGGATATGAAATATAAGTAAGCCAGTTTGTAAGCCGCTGATAAATAGAATGGAATGACGTAGTGTGACGTCTTAAATATGGAATATCGTCAGAGGTTATGTCAATAGCCTGGACCTTGACGTAGATGGAATGGATGGTGCAAATGAAGGTAGCCTAGACCTGAATTAGTGAAATGATGAAGGAAATGCTAAGGTAAGTGGTGAATTAAGGAAATGGTATTAGAATAGGGGCGTGAGGTATCATAATGAAGACGTTGAGAAATCATGGTTCTGACAGAGCACCTCCAGATGTGCAACACCCAATGCATCTCCAAGTATATCATTGAGTGGAATTGACTCACTAGCCAAGTCTGAGACTGGGGCCAAGAAGCACTCTGACAGAGCTTCTACTCCAGTCTCCTAGACTGAATCAAGGACAAGCTTGCTTGTCAAGGCAAGCCTGACGACATCCATGAACTCTGTGCTCTCACCTAGCAGATTGAACACTGGTATTGGGAACACAGGGATGAAATTGCCTGTACAACCAAGGCTTCCAGGTCAAACTCTGGCAACTCCACCTCCACCCCCAAGTCTTCTAACTCCAGTAGGGACAACTTGTCCACTGCTGCCTCCACCTCCACCTCCAGTAAGCCTAAGGACAAGTTGTCCAAGGACTCCTCTTCTTCCTCCACCAACAAGAAGAGTGGCACTGAGTCTGCCTCCACAGACTCAATCTTCGCCAAGTTTGGCAAGAATGGCAAACTTCTTCCCAAGGAGTGACAGTGCTGTCTGAAGCTCAGCTTGTGCCTCTTCTGTGGCCTCGCTGGACACTCTGTGAAAGAATGTCTGAAGAGCACCTCTAGGGTTGCAAAGGCCTGAGCAGCTGCTACAACTCCTGCTCTGGCCTCTAGCTCTGCTTCCTCAGAGGTGAAAAAATAGAGTACAACTCCCTTACAGCACAGGTTGGGAGTTGTGTTGAGCCCGACAGCTGTGCTCCTCCGACACTCCATTTCAATGCATCCTCTCTCTCAGATCTGAACTCCCTCCATCTGTTAGTTTCTCTTTCTGATTTTCCTATCTCTGATGTACTAGTACTTGTAGACTCCAGTTCTACTCACTGTTTTATAGACTCTGCATTTGTAGATAAACATAAACTATCTATGTACTCCGTTCCTATGCTTTCTCTCTGTCTCTTTGAAGGCTCCTCTGCTTCTTCAATTTCCTCTGCTATAGATCTTTGATTATCATTTGCTTCAGGAACATCCACCTCCGAAACATTCTATGTTACCCCATTGGATCTCTCATATTGTATAGTACTTGGACACTGCTGGCTCACCTGCTGCAATCTATTGATTGACTGGGCTACAAACAGCATATCTTTTCAAACTGACCCCACAGATTTGCCAACCCTGACATCATCCTCTGTCCCATTGGATGTGAGCTCTGATGCTCCTCTGACTCCTCCATGTGAACCTTTGCCAGAACCTTTGGATCCTCCCCTAGTTCCTGGACTTTGGTCCCCTCTGGTCTCCTTTGTTAATGCTGCTGCCTTTCACTGGGCCTGCAAGCTTGAAGGATTGACACTCTTTGCCCTCTCCCTCTGTTCCCTCTGTAATTATAGTGCTATGTGTGTTGATGCTCTACTTGATGAAACTCTGGACCTCTCAAAAGTCCCTTCAGAGTATCACAAGTTCACAGACATCTTCAGTAAGGGCAAAGCTAAAATTTTGCCTCTGCACAGGCCTTTTGACCTTAAGATCAAACTTGAGGAAGGCACTGAACCTCCCATCGGTCACCTCTATTCCATCTCACCCTCCAAACAGGGAGCCCTCCAGGATTTCCTCGATGAACATCTCTGGATCGGCTTCATCTGCCAATTCACCTCTTCTCACACCATGCCCATTTTTTTCATTTGAAAGAAAGACAGTTCCCTCTGACTATGTGTTGATTTCCAAGGCCTGAACAAAATCATGAAGAAGGACTGATATCCTCTTCTGTGCACCTTGGACCTCCTTGAGGCTCCAAGTGGAGCAAAAATATATACGAAGCTTGATCTCTGGCACATGTATCACCTAGTTCACATTGCCAACAGAGATGAGTGGAAGACTTTGTTCTAAATGTGCTATGGCTCCTTCAAGTGGTCAGTAATGCCATTCAGACTCACTAATGCCTCTGCTGCCTTCCCGTGTTTCGTCAACAGCATCTTCACTGATATGCTAGATGTCAGTATGGTGGTATACCTCAACAACATTCTCATCTACTCTGCTGACCCTGCTTCACACAGGAAGCATGTCCAAGAAGTCCTCTGGCACCTCTATGCCAACAGACTTTATTGCAAACCTGAGAAATGTAAATGGCACAGTGACACTGTTAAATATCTCAGATACATCCTTTCACTCTCTGGTCTCTCCATGGCTGAAGATAGGATTCAGATAATTTTAGATTGGCTGGAACCCCAGAAAGTCAAGGACATCCAGTCCTTCCTGGGATTTGCCAATTTCTACTGTCACTTCATCTGCAGCTACTCTGACATTGTGGTTCTGTTGACCCAACTTACTTGCAAGAGTGCTCTGTGGAATTTCTCCAAGGATTGTCATAAGTCCTTCCAATGTCCCAAGGATGCATTTACCACAGCTCTGGTGCTTACACACTGGGACCCCAATGCTCTGATGATGGTTGAGACCAATGCCTCCAATTACACCATCACTGGCATCCTCTCCATCACCTCTGACAATGAACTCCATCCTGTTGCATTCTACTCCCATATACTCTCCAGAGTGGAGTTAAACTACAACACTTACAATAAGGAATTACTGGCAATCTTTGAGGCATTCACCTCCTGGTGACATTTCCTAGAAGGTTCCACACACCCTGTCAACGTAGTCATGGACCACAAAAACTTGGAGTACTTCTTCTCCATGAAACTCCTAATGTGCTGCCAGGCCCAATGGTTGGAGTTCCTCTGCCAATTCAATATGGCAGTCTGATATTGTTCTGGTAAGTTTGGAGCTAAACTTGACACACTGACTAGATGCTGGGATGTCTACTCCAAAAAGAGGGATAGGGACTTCACTCATGTCAACCCCAACAATCTCTGGCCCATCTCCACCTTGGAGCAACTTGCAATGTCCTTGTGAGCTGCACTCCTAGAGACTCTGTTACTCTGGGCCTCTATCCTACTTGACATTGAACAAGTCTGCTCTGATATCCTCTTTTCCCTCCCTGCTGATCCAGTTGTGTCACCCCTCCTTTCCTCTAAGTTGTTAGATGACACAAGATGGTCCATAAGCCCCGAAGGCTTCCTCCTAAGGGACAAACATATCTACATCCCTGATGCTACTGACCTCTGACTCTGACTTCTCCCGACTTTCCATGACCACCCTACTGCAGGCCACTTTGGCCAGAACCATACCCTGGAACTCACCTGTCATAAGTACACCTGGCCAGGTATTTGGACTTTCGTCAAGGATTACATATTCTCTTGTACAACATGTTCCTGAGCCAAGGTTCCCTGACATCACCCATACAGACTCCTCAAGCAGCTTCTGGTCCTGGAGAAATCATGGAACTCTATATGGATGGATTTCATTGAGCAGCTCCCACCTTCCTCTGGCTTCACTGCCATCCTCATCATTGTCAATTGGTTATTGAAGCAAGTCATCTTTGTTCTGACACACAATATCATCACCTCTGCTGAGCTAGCCAAGTTGTTTCTACTTCATGTCTTCTCAAAACATGGAGTTCCCTCCCATGTCACCTCTGACAGGGGCTCCAAGTTTGTATCACACTTCTTCCGGTCTCTAGGTAAAGCTCTCGATATGTGCTTACACTTCACTTTGGGATACCACCCCAAAGAAGATGGTCAGACAGAATGTGCTAACCAAACCCTTGAGCAATACCTCTGGATCTACTGCAACTACCAGCAAGACAACTGGTTGGAACTCCTTCTGCTTGTGGAATTCTCCTACAACAATGCACCTAATACTACCACTGGCATATCCCTCTTCTTTGCTAATAAGGGCTACCATCTGAACCTCTCCATCCACTCCAATACCACCCTCACCTCCTCTGCAGCCCAGTCCTATGTCATGGACTTGGACCAACTCCATGAATTCCTCCAATTGGAGATGCTGGAAGTGCAAAAATGCTACCAAGAACTAGCAGATGCAAAACAGTCTCCGGCTCCAAACTTTGTTATTGGAGATCAGGTATACCTCAAAGTGAAATACCTCCAATCTACTAGACCCTCCAAGAAACTCTCCAAAAAATACTTAGGACCTTTCACTATCATTGCTAAGCCTGGTTCATATTCATTTACCTTATGTTTACCTGACTCTATAAAATCCATACACCCAGTTTTCCATGTCTTGCAGTTAGAACCCTGTACTCCAAACACCATTCCAAACTGAGTCCAACCTCCACCACCTCCAATTGAGGTTGATGGAGAACCTGAGTATGAGATCACAGAGATCCTAGACTCCAAGGTCAATCAGAGAAGGCATCACTGCCAACTCCTGTACTTGGTGCATTGGCTCAGATACAAAGGAACTGACAACAAGACCTCCTAGTTATTAGCTACAGAGTTAGGTCACATTTCGGACTTAGTTGTGGACTTCCATTGGAGGTATCCTGACAAGTCTGGACCTCTTCCTTCCTAAGTACTTACTTTGTTTTTATTTCTTTCCTTTCCTTTCCTTGTTCACTCCCTGTTCCAATTTGGACTTCAATCATTTTAAAAGAAAAAGACAAAATGAAAATATTTATATTCACAGGGCCCCCAGTTCCTCCAGACCCTCCTCTATCTCCATCCCCACCTCCACCTCTGCCATTCCCTCCACTCCCTCTATCTGGACCTCCATCTCTGCCCTCTCTACCTCTGGGTCTGCCCTCATCTGTGTCCTCACTTCCCCATACCCACACCCTCTCACTCGCACTCCTGCAACCTCCTCTCAGAGCCTCCTCAGCTTCTCCTGAACTCTGGCCACTTCCTCTTGCAGAGGTGTGAAGCTTCCAGTGATAAGGCCAAGTGATCCCATGGCCTTCATGAGAAGGGCCATGAGGGCACCTGGAGTGGGGTAGGGAGGGGCTGGAATTACCACCTCCACCCAGGCCTTCTTGCAAGGTGCCAGGCAGTCTTCCTCTTTCTCCTTGTCCACCTGCTCGTCCTCCTCTGGGACTTCTCATTGCTTGCAGATGAGGTGGCTGTGTGCACAGGCTGTTATGCTTGATCCCGAAGGGTCTAGCGTGAACTTGGCGAAGGTCCTAAGACACTGAGACAAAGGGGTATCTTGCAGATAACAAGATCAAAGGTTCGTCCTGGTAATACTGGACGACGGACTTCCTGGTGAAACAGGTGGACAGAGGACAATCCCTTGTAATCAGGATGGGACGCAGGGAGAGCTAAAGCGCTCACTCAAGTGTAGAGCGAAGACACACAAAGAGGAAGTTTTAGGATAATATATGCCAAGTAGGTCTAAGCTAGGGTACATGGGAGCAACTTGGGATTTATATACGATAACGAGGGAAGCTGAGTAATCGTATGGAAACACGAAGAATAGGAAAGAACAAATGGCTGACTGATCATTGAGTCAGCGAACCAATAGTGAAATGACCTTGGTTGGTAAGCAAGGAACATTATGGAAAATGGGAGAATAGACAAGCACATGGTGGAGGGAAACATGAGCTTAGCATAATGAGAAATAAGCAAGGAGAAATGAGTCCAAAAGGAAAAGTAAAGAAATGGAACAAATTGTAACACAGGCACAGCACAACCAACTCTTCGACCCCTGTTGTGAGGGCTCACACCTCTTGCCTTGCTGCATGCACTGCGTGCAAGGCACCCACCCCAGGTCTATGTCCTTGTGACCACACTTTGGGGCCTAACTTGAGGTTGACAGTCCCTCTTCTTCCTTGCTAAGGAATTTGATGATCTCATCCTGTGGATCTCTGTTAGCTTCATCCAATGTCCAATAAATGGGCCACACACCTGGTTCCCCCCTGTCACCCTCACCTTCCCCTTCTCCTTGGCTTGCACTGTCTCCTGCTCCTCCTTCACCTTCTTGAGGTGTTCCTCCCAGATGGCCTTGGTGTGCCTCTCTGCCACCTTCGTGTGCTCCTCCTATTTGCACTCTACCCTTTTGGCCTCCTCCTTGTGTTTGTGCTCCTCACACACAATCTGCTCTGCTTCCTTTCAAGCCTGACACTCTTCCACAATCTTCTCTTCTTCACAGCAATGCTGCATTTCTTGAAGCTGAGCTGCGAGAACAGTGATCTTGTTGTTGAGTTGTTGGGGGCGGGCATGTTGGATAGTGGGGTGTGATGTGGTTAGATCATGGTTAGAAGACAAGACTGTGTTATGCAAGACATGACTTGTGGACTGTTTCAAATTCCAACATGTGGATGTCACATAATCTCCACCTGGTCTCTTCTCCAGTCTGAACCTAGCTGGCCTTGAGGGCTTGGCCTTAACAGGGGGGCACTGTCATATCCACTCTGAATTCTGTCCTCTGAACTTCTCATCCCTTCTCTGGTACTCCATAATCTGGACTTTGTACCTTCATACCTGGACTTCACTCCTTCCCTTTAGACTTTTGTACTTACTATATTTAGTATTCCCCTTGTTTCCCTTCAACCCTTCATTTCTTCCTCAACCCTTCATTCTTACTGTAGACCCTTCACCACACCATATGCCTTTCTCTATGTATGTTCTCTGTTTCCATATACTTTCCTTTACCTGACATACCTTACCATGTGTTCCTCCATTCTTCTGTCCAAACTCCAATTGGACTTCAGTATATAAACCCTCAGTACTCCATCTTTGTACCTCAGTATGAATATCACACTAGTCTCCTCCAAATCCTTGTTCAGTCTCTCCCTCCCTCCCTCACTCTCCTCCTTCCCTCCTATGAAATATGAGAACTGAACCTTGGCAAGGGCATGACACATAAGTCCTGCACTAACATCCTCCTAGGTATCCCATCTCTGTCCCATCCTCCATTTGTCCTCTGACAAATTTCATGTACTTACCTTCAGATTTCTGACCAGACTTGAGTCAGGAGGACCCAGACTTAATAGGCTGTTGAAGCTGACAACATGGATAGTGTACCATATTTGATCAGACTAGTGTTCAGCAGTGAGACAGACATAAATGAAAATAAAGGAATGATAAACTGGCAAGACAACAAATTGCCAGGTAACGAGGAGATAATTCCTGTAGCATACAAAGCATATTAGTAGATGATATGAAGGCCATGAGAAATGGCTGAGCAGGCTCTTATGTAGCAAAGAATGAGGATTAACAGCACTGGACTCCCCTGCCACAGGAGAAGACTCAGTCTTGACAGTCTTGTGGGTGTGAGCTTGTGTCAGAACCACAATTTTCCTCAATGATATTTACAATGTTAAACCCCTATCTTAAATCCCTTTCCTTAATTTCTGTCTGATTACTTTAGATTTCCCTCATCACTCATTAATTCAGATCTAGGCTATCTTCAATTGTGTCATTCCATTGACATCAGGATATGTCATCATCATTATATCATGGTCTAGCCTATTGACATCACCATGACATCATTCCATTCTCGCTTATTTATTATATCATATTCATGATTCCATTCTGATCTATTATTTAATATCCATTGCCACACCAGGATACAGGGCTCATCTAGATTCAGGGCTTAGGGCTAGATACCATATATAAGTAGCACTTGTCCTATAAAGTAGTCCTCATGCTTGGTATTTTTATCCTTCTCATTCTCTGTCCTTGAGTCAAGTCACATTAGGCTTTCCTTCAAGCATTGTCTTATTGCTTGTGGGTTTGATCCTGATAGCTTGTGAGAAAATTGCCTGGACAAAGGCTGATCCCCTGCCACAGACTGACTCCCTATAGGTGATGGTGTCATTGCTCCAGTTCACTGATGAGAATTGAAATGGTGCAATCGTCTCCCAGCCAGTTTGTTTATTGAGCACCTTTGGAAGCTTGGATTTTGGTTTCCCATCCATGCCACTTTCTTATTCAACTTCCAAATATCCCTCAGCCACAAACATGATAGCATGCTCCAACTGGCCAATGATTTATCAGGGCAATTGTAAGAATACAATAGTAAATATACCACTGCCACAGCTGATGTGACTACTCTCTCACCATTACACCCAGCAGCCATCATGCTCATGTCCCAACCAGGCACCTTAACATATGCAATGATATTGTTGAGATGAGTTGTTGCAATGAGCTCCAACAAGAAGGAGGAGTGATACAGTCCTGCAGCTTCCAATAGTTCAAAGTCCTCTTGTAAGAAGTGATAATCTGACTGCAGGTATTTAGCAACTGAACATGTGTCAGTGCCAGGCTCAAGGGTAGAAAAGAAATTCACTATCATTGCAAGGGTGGCTAAGCCAAAGCCATTCTACCATTTGCTTAGGTGCTGGAGTGTCTACAGAGGTCATTTCAGTATGAGTAGCAATGGTGTCTAGGGTTCTGCATGGGTCACATTGCAGGTCAGAAGGCTAACATCATACCCATACCCACGAACATCATACCCACAACAGGTACAGGTACACACTGACCTATGAATCTGACAGTGTTGAGTGAATATTGTATTGTAGCTCTAGACATTGCACATATTGTATGCAAGATGTATACAGTCGACTCCCTCATAACGCATACCCCTTGGGACAGGTCTAAAGGTATGTGTTATGAGGGAGTATGTGTTGTTGGGGAGGTTGACCTTTACGGCAATAAAACTGCATGACCATTATGCACGGGTGTAGCGCTCTACTGTATGATGTGAGACCAAAGCTATTTACGAGTAAAATAACTTGTCAATTTCCTGTCCTTCATCCCCTTCATCTCATGGGCTCGTACCATTCGCCCAAATGAACCCACCATGACCTCCACCTTGCGTGCAAGTGGATCATTCATCTCATTGGCATACCGACGCAAGACCATCATTGCCTGGAGCGCTTCCTTCTGTGTTGGAGGTGGTTCAATGGGTTCATTGCAGTCATCATGTGCATTGCTGACCTCATCGTCACCACCAGTGCCCAATTCCCGTGCCATCATCACTGCCTGATAAATGTCATCGTCACCTGCATCGAAAATATTGCCAGACTCCGTAATAGGATTGAGTAGCTCCGTGATGTCCATGCGATTTGAGCGCTGGAGGACCCCTGTTACCTCCAAGGCATCCAAAGCCTCAGAAACGAGCTCCTCCACCTGGGATAAGGGATTAAGGTCAGCCCGACTCGGAGCTTCACTGGCCTCTACAAGGGTGGAGATAGGGAAAGTGGGATGAATGGATGGTTGGGACGAAAAGAGGGCTTGTGGTATGATGTTGGCTTTCTTCCAACAATTGCGAATTGTTGTTGTATCTACCTCGCTCCAAGCTTTGTTGGCAAGCCGCATTGCCGCAAGCTGATTAATATCATATATGCTCGATGGTGTGGTACCTGTCTCGTACAGTTCAACAGCGTGATGAATAAACTTGGCACGGTAATGGGCTTTGAAGCAACAGATAATCCCTTGGTCGTTAGGTTGAACGTGTGCAGTGAGATTGGGCTCAAAGTTGATGACACAAATATGAGTGAGTGAGTCCAGTACAACATGACCCGAGAAGTTATCCTGCAATAATAGAATCTTTTGATCCTCGTTTCTGAGCCTCCGGTCCCAATCGTGAAGCCACTCCTGGTAAATTGTAGACGTCATCCATGCCTTTGCATTACTCCAGTAGTTAAAACTGAGTTGTGAGCCAGTCTTGCCTTTGAATGCACGTGGCTTCTGTGCTCTTCCGATGATGAGAGGGGGTAATTTCTGTGAACTGTTTGCATTTGCAGTGAACAAGTAGGTGAGTCAGAGCTTTTTTCCTTTCACCCCGGAGCTTTTCTTGTCAGACAGCCCACGATCGGGTGGCATACTATGACCCATTGATTAACATTATTAGTTTATTAAAGTAGGGGAAACTCACGCAAAAAACAGCACTGTCTCATCTGCATTAAAGATATTACACAGCTCATATCCCAGTTTTCCAAGAAGATCCCAAAGTTGTATTTGCTCTTTCTTGACAGTATCCATGGCAGTGGATGCGGCCTCACCATGCTGCTTCACACCCTTAAGTCCCATCCGTTCCTTGAACCGGCTCAGCCACCCCTCGCTGAGATTGAGGCGCTCGTCATCAGGAATGCCAGTAAGGTCGGCAAATGATTTCCATTTTTGTCGAAGGACTTCACCGGTGAGAAGCACATTGTCCACCATCGCTTTAGATACCCAGAGATCTAGCATTTCTGTCACCTCTGGGTGCTGGGTTTGACGAACTCGTTTGCATGAGTAGGATGAGGCTGTACTAGACTCATACTCTGCTCGCCACTTTGACTCATCCCTAAGCCATGCAGATATCCTTCGCTGCTTCAGCTGGAGGTTTGGGTAGATAGGATCAAAATGTTCTGCTGTTTTCGTCTGGTTCTTGCCATTAGCATGATACCAATCCAGAACTTCAATCCGTTGTTCCAATGTTGCATTCTCCTTTTTCTCGAATACAGGATGTGGCTTATCTTTCTTGCTAGCCATGGAGGATCTATCTGTGGATGCCATATCAGGACCTAAGAGAAATTAACCTAGTGCACTGAATATAAATAATGAGCCTACGATTTCGCTTTTTTGATGGTGCATCACTTTTCCTACCACCTTCTCCAAGCTTCTGCAACTGTTGAACAATTATCTTTTCCTTGGGGCCTAGCCCTTGAAGGCCCTGCTCATAGTCAGATGTATTATCCAAGGTCTCAACTACC
Organism: Pulveroboletus ridleyi; assembly: GCA_038089355.1. Lineage (NCBI taxonomy): Eukaryota > Fungi > Basidiomycota > Agaricomycetes > Boletales > Boletaceae > Pulveroboletus > Pulveroboletus ridleyi. Next base: position 1,735 of record JBBPKS010000395.1, on the reverse strand, counting down.
TGCTCTTTATCTATCAAATTTCCCTCGCCATCAAGCCACTCTTGATCACTCTCTGATATTGAGCTACCACCTCTTAACTTGGCAGTAAGTCTTGCTTTACGTTCTTGTACTTGATCATGAAGCCTTGATAAACCTTTTTTAAGAATGTCGATGGGTTTCATGGGAGCGAGCTGGTGTTTCGGCTCACTCTTGCCTAACTTGGGTGAGAAAAACAATAAATTTAACTCTATCTGGTAACTTATTCCCATTATGTAAAGATATGTATGGGTTTTGGGTGTCGAGGTCTGCTATGGGTTATGTGTTATGGGAGAGTCATGGGTTATGGCCTGCAAACAGACTTGGGAAACCAAAAAAGTTATGTATTATAAGGGAGTATGGGTTATATCAAGTATGTGTTAGGAGAGAGTCGACTGTACATAGATAAATATGATGTGATACAAAGGAGACATTAGATCAGATTGGGAGATCTAGGAGGTGACATGAGAATGCCAAGAAGATCCAATCATAGAGGGATCTACAATAGTCTAGCATGTGTAACCCTTGAGGCATGACATCATAGATGATGTTAGAGTCTGGACTCATCATGTGACTGGTCATGTGATCAGCCTCATGGGGGTCATGTGACCTGAAGAAGTGTGAGGAAGTAAGGAAAGTGAAGAAGGAGTGAAAAGTGAAAAGTTAAATGCATGTGATTCATAACACCAAGGCCTCAGGTGTTGTGAATGAATTGGCACATTCACCAAGAACTGTCAAGCTACAAGCGGTGACACACTAAGAAGGAGTACACTCAGTCATTGCATGAGCAGATGGACTGACTGTGTTACCTAAGAAGGAGTACATTACATGTGTGTAAGCATAGTGGTATTATAGTATAGTTTGGTACTCACCTCAGTCATTGCATGAGCAGACGGACTGAGGTGACAAGTTAAGTCAAGAGAGACTATATACATTTTGTGCCACTAGATGGCACAAAGGATCAAAGAGAAAAACAAAGGCAGTAGAAAGAAAGAAAGTGCATAAAGAAATGAGGCAGCTATCATAAGTGTATAAAGAAAATGAGTTCAGTCTGATATGTGGCTGTGCACACAGTTGCCTATTCCAACAAGAACCAAACAAACCCATCAGCTGGATGACCAAACAACAATAAAGAGAGTGTCAGCTGATGATGGAGCTACCCAGCTGAAAGAGAGAATGCCTGTATCAGGGGCTAGCTGGAGCAGGAACTGTTACGAACCACTTCAGCCCCTTTCTTTTCTCAGTCACGTGACCCGTCACATGACTTGGGCCCAGACCATGACATCATATGACGTCATACCTCATGGCTAGTGCCCCCTTTTAATCTCCGTTAACCCTGGTGGGAACTATCTCACAGTCGTGTACTTTAGTCTACCCATGTATAGTAGTTTATCCCACAGACCCTATGGTCCATGCGCACTCCTCTGTACTATATAAACCCAAAGGTCTCAGCTGGCGTCCCCAGCTTTGACCACTTGTCTTCCCGCTACCTTACGGGTGATAGGTGCGCGTGAGCTTGCCTTCTCTTCTTCTACCTCGCCAGGCTCGGTAATAGCCTGTAAAGCCGAGGCCGGTGGTGTGTGCTCGTTCGAGTTCGCAACACTTGGTCAAAGCTATTTACACCGCCCTCAGGTGAACGAAGCGTCTTGTCGCTGAAGATATCGAGATCGGGTGAGCATTTATCCCCATCAGAAGACCGGATCAAGAAAGAAAGCAAATC
>JBBPKS010000394.1:0-13497 GCA_038089355.1 Pulveroboletus ridleyi | reverse complement strand
ATGGTAAGATGGATGCTGACCTTTATGTGCAGATTTTGGAGGATGAACTTCAGGAAACATTGGAGGATTATGAGAAAACTCCAGATGATATCATTTTCCAGCAGGATAATAATCCCAAGCACACAAGAAGGAAGACCAAGAAGTGGTTCGATGACCATGGATATGAGGTCATGGTGTGGCCTGCTCAGTCCCCAGACCTTAATCCCATAGAACATCTGTGGTTTATTCTCAAAAGAAGGCTAGCAGAGTACCCTGAATCACCTAAGGGAATATTAGAACTTTGGGAGCATATAAAGGTGGAATGGTACAAGATCAGGGCTGCCCAATGTCAGGAGTTGATTGAAAGTATGCCTAGAAGGATTAGAGAGGTTATTCAGGCCAAGGGGGGATATACTTCATACTAATTTATATATCCTTGATATCAGCAACAAAACTGACTCAATGAGTACATGTGTTTAATATGGGAATATTTCCTGAAATAGCAAGGATTAGCTAAGCAATGTATATATGTTTGGAAAGCCCTTTATCAGGGCTTTCTACCAAGGGTAAGGTTTAGAGGTCTTCATTTAGTAGTTCTCTAGATATTAGCTCAACAATCAAAATAATGCAAACATTGGGTCAGTTTTGTTGCTCACTGTATGTTCTGTGTAAATGGTCATATATGACATGGGAATCATTAAGGAATGGTCTACTAAATGAGTGAATGTGTAGTAAGCAGAGGATTAGGTAGTAATAGGATGGATGAAGTTCAACAGTGGTGAGTAGTACCATATAAGCCTGCCTCTCTAATTATGCTCAAGGGTTTCAAGTGGGCCTGTGGGTTCGGTATAAAGCAGAGGGTCGACAATCTGGAAATGTGGTCAATGATCTACTGGCAGTAGTCTGGGCATCACAAGATTCAGAGTCAATGGTGACTTCACCATGAACTGGTAACATACAAAGCAGGAAAATATCAGCAGAGCAGGGTGAATAGTAGAATTATGCTCACCATGGTAGTTCTCAGATTTAATTCACTTACCTGGGAGCATAGGGCCACCAGTGTTGGTTTCAAACACCATGGATGCATAGTGTTTCAGCCCAACTCAAGCTTGGGTACCTACCAGTGCATGGTATGTCAGAAATGATATGAAATAGATGAACAAACAAACCCATGGGCACTGGTACTGTCTGAGTCTCAGTTGCTGGAAGTTTTGTGCCAATATCACCTTCAGAGTTTGAATCCACTTGCAGTGGTGGCAGGTTAGCGAAAGCATAGGGAGTTGCATTGGACCATGTCAAAGTGACACCACTGTCAGTTTCTGAGTTCGTCATGGGCACCCAAGGGATCCTAAGATTGTCAAGAAAGGGGTGAAAACCCCAACAACAGGCCAGACACTGGGACCGAGCACAGAACCTGGGCCTGGCACTGCAATAGCAGAGGAGACACAGGACTCCCAGACGCTGAGCAGCACCAAGGATAGCAGTGGAAGGGCAGTGGAAGCTGACCCTGCCCTCATGAGCCCATTGACCCCACAACCTGAGAACATCAACCATTCATTGACCTTGCTGGAGGTATCACCAGGCCCGAGTGTTACGCACCACTTCAAACCCCTTTCCTTTCTTGGTCATGTGACCCATCACATGACCTGGGTCCAGATCATGACATCATATGACATCATGCCTCATGGCTGGCATGCCCCTTTAATCTCCACTGACCCTGGTGGGAACTCTCTCACGTTCGTGTACTTTAGCTAGCCATGTATAGTAGTTTATCCCATGGACCCTATGGTCCGTGTGCATCTGTCCATAGTATATAAACCCAAGTGTCTCAGCTGGCGTTCCCAGCTTTGACCACTTGTTATCCTGCTCTTAACAGGTGATTGATGTGCTTGAGCTCATCCTTCCCATCCTCTTACCTTGCCAGGCTTGGTAATAGCCTGTGAAGCCAAGGCCAGTGGTGTGTTGCTCCTAGCATTCGCAACACTGAGGGCTGAGAGCCCAATCATATGGGCCTACACAGGGAGCATGTTGCCCCTGCTGAGGGACCAATCTGAGAGAGATGTACCCATTGATCCTGGAACAGCCCTTGTCACCATTGATGAATTCCTCATGGATGTGCAATATCAATTGATGAGGTATGACATGGGACCCAAGGGATTCCACAATCACGGGATATATCCCAGGCAGCACAATGCTGTGATGCTGGAATGATTGCAATGAAGATTTGTGAATGATGATGGAACAACTGACCAGGCAGTCAGCCCAGTACCCATCAAGACAGACCTATCATCCCAAAGTGAGGTGGGTGGCCCAGTAAGGCGAGGGACAGCAACATCCCATAGCCAAAGTGCCCCCACCAGTCACATGATGACAGAATGGGGCCTCGCCTGTTGAACAGACATACTAAAAGCTACAGAGGTTAGGCTAGTAGAACTTACATGAGCACAGGTGATTGGTTGATATGTTCACACAAGGTAGTGGTAGTAGATCAAGAGATGATTAAAATTCAGATGACTGAGTCCTAATGTAAATACAGCTGAGGTAATACACTATACTAGGTAAACTACTGTACTCTACTGTAGAACAGGGCTGGAACAAGTCTTAGCTCATTTAACACTCCCCCTTGCTAAGCAGCCAGTTAAGGCGTGTAAGCAATCAGAGATAGGACATGGCCTAAGCCTGTGGATGATCATAGAAGACTAAACCTAACTGTGATCGGAACTGCTCGAATTTGATATGTCCAAGGTTTTTAGTGAACATGTCCGCAGGATTAGTTGAACCTTTGATGAAGAAAAGTTCAATCTTCCCCTCAGCTACCCAATCTCTAATACTGTGCCAGTGAATATCTATATGCTTGTTTTGCTTTTCAGTCACTGAGTTGGAAGCCATGAAGATAGATTCTTGGTTATCACCACATATTAGGATCATTTTCAGCTTATATCCCATTTCACCAAGTAGTTGGCAAATCCATATCACTTGGCGACTGCAATCAGATAAGGCAATATATTCTGCCTCAGTAGAGGACAGGGCGACAACCTTTTGCATTCAGGTCTGCCATGAGAATATGCCACCAGCTGGTTTAAGGAACCAGCCAGAGTAAGAGTGCCTAGTATTTGAGTCTGAGACCCAGTCTGAATCAGTGCAAGCAGTGATACCTATCAGGAACTGAAAAGACACAAGCCAAAGTGTCAAGCATATGACTGATGTAGAGATCAGAAGAAACAATGAATACCAAACGTAAGGAGCTTTATATATGTATAGTAGGAGTTTAGGGCAAGCGTGAGAAGGATGAGTAATACACTGACTGATGCTCACTAATCGATGATGTCACGATGAGTCATTGGCTTGGCTATGACATAGCATCTGGGCCCATGACGTCACCAAATGTTTTGGAAGGTTCGTGATAAGAGGAAAATAAAGACGGGAGGGAAAATAAAGATGAGAGTTCTGTCATTACCCCCTTTTCAAGGGTCATTGTCCCGATTGACCAAGATGTCTTCAATAATGGGTTCATCACCAGGTTGAGGTAGGTTGAAAAGCTCCGAAAGTAGACATGTGAGGGAGGAGACAAAGTCGCGGAATCCGGTGTTGTGGAAGACAGTGGTAATGGAAGAGGAGCATAGGGAGCAATCGCAGGGGTTTGACATGGTAAATTTGACACTTCGAACAGCATCGGGATTGGCTTTGTGGAAGACCTCCACTGCGGCATGGGAGTTCGACAGATTGAAGATGGGTTCCCACGTTCTTTCCTCTGGTGGGTAGCCTTTCCAGTGGATGAGGTACTCTGTACATCCTCAACAGGTGCGTGAGTCAACGATTTTCTCCACTTTGTATTCCTCTTCATTGGCGATGACCATGGGTGGAGGGCTCATGAGTTCCTGAGTCTGACCAGGGGTGGCGGATTGAACATAGGGCCATAGTTGGGACTCATGGAAGACCGGGTGGATACCTCGCCAAGTTCGGTCTAGGGCTAGCTTGTAAGCGGCTGACCTGACTTTCTCTATCACCTTGAAGGGGCCGTATCATTTGTCTGACAACTTCCTGGAGGGACGGTCAGTCTTAATATTCTTCCCTTCTAGGAGTACAAGGTCTCCCTTTTGGTATTCTGGGGCTTTCCGTGCTGACTGGTCGTGGTACTTCTTCATCTCCACCACTGTGAGGTTGAGGGCTTTGTGGGCTCACTCATGTGTCTCCTTCATTCTCTTCGCGAATTCATAGGCCGACTTGTTCTTCACCTCTCTGTGTATGTCTGTATGAATGAGTGGCTGTTGTCTGTAGTTGAGCAGGAACAGGGAGGTACTGGTGGCGCTGGAGGTTTTGGAGTTGTGGGCGAACTCTGCTAGAGGGAGCCATTCCGTCCAATCAGTTTGTCAGTGATTGACATAGAGGCGAAGGTATAACTCCACTTCAGAGTTGAGCCTCTCGGTTTGTCCGTCCATTTGTGGGTGGTAGACAGTAGATGGATTGCCTTCGATACGTAGTAGGGAGTAGAGGTCTTTCATGAAGTGGGATATGAATTGTGGACCTCTGTCAGAAATGACCTTGTGTGGTGTACCATGGAGTTTGAAGACATGATCTTTAAAGATCGTGGCTACACCTTGAGCTGTCATGGAACTGGAGGTCGGGAATAGGTGCATCATCTTGGAGAGATGATCCACCACTATGAGTATGGCGTCCTTGCCGTTGGATGGGGGAAGAGGACCCACGATGTCTACTGAGATGATCTCCCACGGTGCGGAGGGGGTTTCATTGGGGTGTAAGGGGGTTTGTTTCCCTTGGGTGTGTGTCTTTGCCTTTTGACAGCGGTCGCAGGCTAGGATGTAAGTCATGATTTCTTGATGCATAGAGGGCCAGTAATATCTGGTCATGATGAGATCTCTAGTGCATTGGGTACCAGGGTGACTGGCTAGGGGGTGGTTGTGATTCTCCTTAAGGATTCGAAGTTGTAACTCTTGATCGTTGGGCATGTATAGGAGTACTTTCCAATGGAGTAGTCCTTCCTTTTCGTGCCAAGGGGAGTCTTGTTTCTTCAGCCCTTCCATGGCGAACTTCTCTCGCTTGTATTGGAGTTTAGCAATGAGGGTCTCGATTGGTAGGGGCATATTGATGGTACGTGCATTGATGGTATGGGGGGAGATAAAGAAAGTGTGGTTTTTGGGTTCGGTAAGAGGCAAAAAGAGGTGATCGGGGAGTAATACCTGTTGCTTATTGTCTCCTTTTACCCCCTTTTCAAAGTCTGGCCTCCAGGACAGTGGATCTGCAGGATTAGTTTTGCTGGGGTGGTGGGTAAAATGGTAGTCATACTCCTGAAGAGTAAGCTGCCATCAGGCTTGGCAATGAGACAGATCCTGAGGTTGATGGAAGAACATAAGGTTGTTGTGATCCATCAAGACTTCGAAGGGATGGGTGGCTCCTAGGAGGTATTGGCGCCACTCTTTGAGTGCGAACATGACGGCAAGCATCTCTAAGTCGGCTGCATGATAGTTCTGTTCCATGTCATTGAGTGATCGCGAAATGAAAGCGACTGGGTGCCAGACATTGTCATGTCATTGGGAGAGCACAGCTCCGAGGCCGACGCCTGATCCGTCCATTTTGATCCTGAAGGGGTCGTCGTCAATCGGCATGGCTAGGGCTGGCACCATGGAAATGGTTTCCTTTAGGGTGGTGAAGGCTTGTTGACAAGTGTCATCCCACATGAAATCCTTCTTCTCCGATGTGAGTGCGTTGAGAGGGCATGCGATACGTGCAAAGTCCTTGATGAACTGTCGATAGAAGTTGAGGAATCTGAGGAATCCATGTAGTGTCTTCCAGGATGTGGGTACTGGCCAATCCTTGATGGCAGTCACCTTCTTGGGTTCCATTTTTACTTGTGATTGGGATATGATGATCCCAAGAAACTCCGTTTCTTGTACCTCAAACTCACATTTGTCATGACGGAGGTAGAGATGTTCCTTCCGGAGTATGGAAAGGACTTCTTTGACGATCTTTTGATGTTCCTTGAGTGTTTCCGTGAAGATCATGATGTTGTCGATGTAGACGACTACTACCCCTCTATTGATAAGATCTCAAAAGAGGGTGTTCATCATTGTTTGGAAGGTGGCAGGCGAATTGGTGAGTCCAAAGAACATAACCAGAGGTTCGAAGAGGCCTCGGTTGGTGCGGAAGGCTGCCTTTCATTCGTCGCCTTCCTTCATTCTTATGTTATTGTACTCCCATCTCATGTTGAATTTGGTGTAGTATTTGGCTTTCTTCAGCTTGTTGACCAATTCATTGATGAGGGGGAGGGGGTATTGATTCCGGATAGTGATGTCATTCAACTTCTGGTAGTCCTGTATAGGCTGTAAGTGGCCATCTTTTTTCATGATAAAGAAGAAGGTGGAGGCGAAGGGGGATTTAGAGGGTCAGATGCGTCCAGAATTCAAATTCTCTTCTAGGAACACATCCAGCTCTTTCTGTTCTCCTGGGCCTAAGGGGTAAACCTTGCAATTGATCTTGTGGTCTCCGGGTAGGAGTTTGATGGCATGGTCCCATGGTCTTCTTGGCAGGAGTTGATCAAAGTTCTCCTTCGCAAAGACGTCAGCGAATTGGTGTATGTAAGCTGGGGACACCTCTTCGAGTGTTTTCTTCTTCTTTTGTTGGAAATCCTTAATCGCTATATCCGTGGAGACATTGCGATAATAGGAGTCCAAATCAAGCTGGAAGAGTCAATCTCCTTCTGAACGATTGAGATAGGGCTCTTCTTCTTCTTCTTCAACCTAGCCTAATGGAGGGAGGTGATCATTGTGGCATGAGAACCTCACCTCCCCTTTGGTCCAGTCGATAGTCGGGTTGTGAGTCTTGAGCCAATCGTGTCCTAAGAATATGGGCATCGATTTCAACCCAGTCACTGCCAGGCAGATCTTTTCTTCATGATCTTGTATTTTCATGTCTACCACGACAAAGGAGTCGATCTTCCCATCTGCGTTTAGCAATCCATCGGCATTGTAGACTGGCATGGCTACTGGTAGCGGATGGGTCAGGATGTGATGTTTCTCGACGAATGCTTGGTCGATAGAAGAGCTGGTGCATCCAGAGTCTACTAAACATTTGGCAGTGAAGATGCCGCCGTCTTCCTTGGTGATAGTGGCGGTGAGCTCTAGGGAGTTTGTGATCACTTGTCGCGTTGAGGCTCTGACATAATGTGGTTTATGTTGGAGGTCGTGGATGACCATCTCGGCTTGCTCCGATGGGAAAGCGACTAATTGCCATATCAAGTCCTTCATCACTTCTTGTTGTCGTGAGTCATGGACAAAAGATTTGAGATGGTCAAGGGCCTGTTGAGAAGGGCCTTTGAGCTGTCTTTGAATCCATGATATGGACCATGGATCTACTGTGTTTATTTCGTGTTGGGCTCATCGTATCCCGGTTGATCCGAACCCCTTGGTGGCTCTTGTACTGTCAGAGAGTTTAAGGACTTCCTTGACTGGGGGCATGGAGATTTTTTCTAAGATCAACTGGGCGATCCAGTCGCCTTTTTTGACCTTGAATATTTTATCGGAGTTGTTGACGAGTAATACTTTCACCTCCTCTCTGTAGTCAGCATCGATGATGCCAGCTCCGATAGCTATCGAGGATTTGACTGTGAGTCCAGAGCGAGATGTGATATGGCCGTAGTGGCCAGGTGGAATTTCCATGGATAAGGCTGTTGGGACAAGAGATTGCCCTCGGGTTGGGACTGCGACGTCAGAGGAGGAGCATAGATCATATCCAGCGGCTCCTTGGCTCCCCCTGGTGGGAAGGGGAATAGTTTTATCCTCCTGTTTGACTTTAAGGGGTGGGGGGTCTCTTTGCAGAATTCACACTTCCGGCAATGACTCAGCAGCAGAAGGCAATTCTGGGATCTTGTCTCCTTCTGAAACAGACAAAATGGCAAATTTATTGTCTGAAACAGATGGTGACGTACATTGTACACGAGGAGGGGGTCAACCCATACCTACTCCTCCTTTCCAAAACCCGACTCATTCTTGTCGACGGTCTTCATCATCTCTGCCAACTCCCCCATGTTCTCATAGAAGATTTTACACCCCTTATATTCGAGGTGATGAATCGCATGGCACAGGTGAGGAGGGTGGTTGGCACAGGGCCAGGGCTTTCTGCATTTGAAGCAGAGGCCTTCGGCTCTGGCCTTGCTGATGTCCATCGGAATGCCTTGACCCCCAAAGGTCCCAGGTTGGTTCGGATCGACCTTTGGATGAACGGGAGTGGCGGACTTGGGAGTAGTGGAAGTGGTTTGTCCCAGTCGATACCACGTCTGGGGTTTAGAGCCCGATTTGCGGGCCTTTCTCTGCTGGATTGTAGCTTCGGCGCGGACAAGGTATTTCTCCCAAGTTTTGAGGGAACGGGAGAATGCCAGTGCAGTGTTGGAGGTTTCGGCGAGGGTGACAATTTCATTGTGTATGCCCTTTTGCACAAGGCACAAAAGCAACTTCTCGGTTTCCTTGCCAACAACAAGGTCAGATTCGTGAACAAGTTGGAAGAATTGGACAAAGAAGTCTTCAATAGATTCATTTCGTCCCTGTTGGAATTCTTGTAACTTGTCATAGGCTTCCTGGGCACGCGTGACAGATAGGAAATTGGTGTCCAGCTGTCCCATGAAGTTGGCGAATGAATCTGGGTAATAGGGAAGTCTCTCATCGTGGTAGGCATCCACGAACCATTGGGCGGCATTGATTTCTCCTCCGCCGAGGAACCCCAGGGTGATGATGATCTTCTGTTTGTCAGTAGGGTTCTCATCAAACCCAAGGAGATAGGTGTGGAGGGAGTTCTTCCATGAGGGATATCCCTTCTTGTCCCCCTTGAATACTTGGGGCTTCTGGGCCCAGGACTTGCCCAACTTGGGGCTGGGAGGACGAGGAATGTCCTCGGGTTGCGGAAGGGTACAACAGCCTCGTGGATGCGTTGGTCCTGAGTCGTCGGAAGAGGAACCGTCCCAGTCGGACGAGTCGGGGTTCGTTGCCTTCTTCTTTCCCTTGTAGGAAGAGGGTTTGGCAGTTTTGCGGAGTTGCCTCTCTCGTCGGACTTCCTCCTTGGCTTTCTGTCTGGCTTGGGCTCGTAAGAGCGACATATCGGGTATTGGGGGATTATTGTGCATGGTGGGATCATACTTGTACCACCCTAACCAATTGGTGTTATGAACCACTTCAGCCCCTTTCCTTTTCTCAGTCACGTGACTCATCACATGACCTGGGTCCAGACCATGACATCATATGACGTCATGCCTCATGGCTGGCATGCCCCTTTAATCTCCACTGACCCTGGTGGGAACTCTCTCACATCTGTGTACTTTTAGTCTATCCATGTATAGTAGTTTATCCCATGGACCCTATGGTCCGTGCGCACCCCTCTGTACTATATAAACCCAAGGGTCTCAGCTGGCATCCCCAGCTTTGACCACTTGTTTTCCTGCTACCTTACAGGTGACTAGTGCGTGTGAGCTCGCCTTCTCCTTTTACCTTGCCAGGCTTGGTAATAGCCTGTGAAGCCGAGGCTGGTGGTGTGTTCTCTCATAATTCACAACACTTGGTCAAAGCTATTTACACCGCCCTTGGGTGAACGGAACGTCTCATCGCTGAAGATATCGAGATTGGGTGAGCATTTATTCCCATCAGAAGACCGGATCAAGAAAGAAAGCAAATCCATCATATACGGTTGCTGGGCCCAGGCATAAGGGACATAGCGCAGAGGCACCACGTGACAGGCCTGGGCATAGCACCCTTAACAGCTTGCATACACGGTCGTCTGCTGTATTAAATAAGGATAACGTTGCTTCTTGCCCAAAGTGCACTAGGGCATAACCTCTGTGATTTGAGGTTACCAGGTTTGCAGAATACCTGTGACGTCCGCCGTCAGCGCACAATACGCGTACAACACCTCTCGTTATCGAGAGTCTACCCCTTTGACGGAACCCACACCATCCAAATCAAGCTGTTGAAGAAGATTTAGCTGCCAGTGGTCCTCCCCTCCCTTACCTCATCCGACACTCTTCCCCTGCAAGCATCCCCAGACGTCGGTTGAAAGATACTGGCAAGTAAGGACTGTAGGATTTCAAAATTTCCCAATACGAAGGTTCGGTGCCTGGTTCTCTGGAACAGGCACATTCACAACTCAGCAAGTCCCCCTCTTTTGAGGGCTTGCTTGAAGCACTTCCCCAGGTATCCGAAGAGCCTTATCGGCTCAAATTCAAACAAAGACAAACCACCCCCCCGTCACAACAAATGATGTCGTTGTCATCGCTAAGCAATGACAATCTGAAGGCGCTCCTCACAGCCCTTCTCAAGGAAAAGGAGGACAGCCCCTCTGCTATTACCAAGAAAGTCACTGATCCCAGCAAGTGGGATGGCACAAGAGATAAATTTCGGGTGTGGTTCACCCAAATCACGGTCTGGGTCTCGCTCCAGAATTGGGGCTTGGACAAACTCAGGGCTGTCGCGGTCCTATCAAGAATGGAGGGTCAAGCCGCCTCCTATGCATGGCTTAAACTCGAGGAGTACTGTGACTCCGAAATCGCAGATGCAACCGGCCTGATGGGGAAATCATTGGGCTATCCCTGTGGAGACGAAGCGTGGCCCGATTGGAAGGATCTCCAGAAAGAGATCAAAGATCACTTCCAGATCGATGTGCTCGCGCACGAATCGCTGCAGAAACTAAATAGGCTGAAGCAGCAAGGAAGGCCCATAGATGAGTTCCTCCAGAACTTCGAGGTTCTCTTTAAGGAAGCCGAGATCGACAACGGTCACGGCATAGAAATTCTCAAGCAAGCAATGGACGCTCGCGTGTACATGCAGGTCCACCTACATATGTCGGTAGAAGATGACATTTTCGAGTTGATTGACGCATACAGAAAAGTCGGTCGCTCTTTCAAGTCTGCGGAAATCGAACACGGATTCCAACCAAGGCGCTATGGTGGGGCGCAACGCTACAACCCACCCAAGGGACCACCGCCTAACCAGCGGTTCACGCAATATGGGATGCAACCTGGAAGGGGAGCGCCCATGGAGATTGGGGCAGTGCAGGGGCCCCCAGAAACCCACACATGCTTCAATTGTGGCAAACCAGGCCACATTCGATGGGACTGCTGGCTCCCGAAGAAGCCCTACAACCCGGCACAAGATAGGAACTGAGCGCTGGTTCAAAATATGCACCAAGTTTGGGTACCCGATAAGGACAAGTACTACACTGAGACATGGGCGGTCATCTCCAAACTCCACCCAAAACCAAGGCCTGAGTGGCAACGTCCTCCCGACAGGACTATATGTTGAACGAAGCTTGTGCCTACTGGGCCAATGTCTTCGAAACTGAAGCTAGGACAAAAGCGTCCGAAGCTTTAAAAGGAAGCAGCTAGTCGACAGTAGGGTGTTGCCTAGCAAGCTGGAAAAAATAAAAGAAAAAAGGATAAAACTAGAAAACATCAAAAAAATAGTTACTACACATTTGGACCCCTCGACTAGGGATGATAGTGACACTTCTGTACGATCTGGTTTCGAGCCGATGAGTGCAGCATTATGTAATCCTGTACAAGTAAGTAGACCAGACTCCGGGCGCGCTGGTACGAGAGTGGTAGGTGTAGACAACTCGTTGACCGTGCTCAAGGGAAAAATCCCTGTAGCTGGCACTGAGCCTGTAGCTGAACTCTCGGAGTGCACTGACGGAGATTTCCCGGTTAGGACAATCAGCCAGGTGCTGAAAACTTTAATAGATTCTGATACGTCCATAGGGGGGTCTCTTCGAAGCTCAGTGCCGGACTATAAACCTAGCGTGCTTAATTCCCTTTTTAAGAATGAGTGTGCTGACCTTAACCTTAACAAAATCCCTACACAAGAAATGATCAGTGGAGGAGAATTCATGGTGGACATCGCCGTCCTCTTCTCCACGGGTAAAACACAAAAAGATGATAACATAAAAGCACTAATTGACAGTGGCGCCATCAACACTTTTATCGACCACAAATGGTGCACCAAAAACAATGTTAACTTAATCCCTCTCGTACAGCAGATCCAAGTACTTAATGCCAACAGTACTCTGGGCAAGGCCAGAAAAGTTACCCATTGGGTGGAGCTCATAGCAGTGTTGCAAGACCACCATGAGAAGATCAACACCTTCATTGTCAAGCTGGGCTCAAATCAAATGATCATCGGTTACGACTGGCTCGCTCGCCACAACCCTACCATTGACTGGGTCGACAAGAAAATCGACTTCACCTGTTGCACCGAAGACTGCGACAATTACAAATGACAGCGCAACAGGTATTTCGGCTTCAAACTTCGGGTTATCGAAGATGGAGTGGCCAAAAAGGTCCCAGCGGCCTACCATGATTTCCTTGATGTCTTTTCAGAACAGGAATCCAATCACATGCCCTTATGGAAACACTGGGATCACGCCATTGACCTCAAGCCCAACTTTGTTCCAAGGAAGGGGAGAGTTATTCCTCTATCCGACACGGAGTTGGAAGAAGTACGGACTTTCATCGACAAGGAAGTCAAGAAGGGTTACCTCCGACCAAGCAAGTCTCCTCAAATGTCCCTGGTGTTCTTTATTCCGAAGAAGGATGGTAAAAAACGCCTCGTAATGGACTACCATTATCTAAATGAAGGAACTATTAAAAACGCATACCCCTTGCCACTAATCTCACAGCTCATTGATCACCTCAAGGGTGCGGACATGTTCACAGCAATGGATCTATGCTGGGGATACAACAATGTCCGCATCAAAGAAGGCGATGAATGGAAGGCAGCGTTTGTAACGCCAATTGGGGCCTATGAGCCAACAGTCATGTATTTTGGTCTTACTAACTCCCCCCCCACCTTCCAGAATATGATGAACGACATCTTCTCCGACCAATATGCTTTCCTTATTATCTATATGGACGATATGATGATATTTACCAAGAAAAAGACAAAAGAAGAACACGAAGCACTAGTTCGCGAAGTACTGCAACGTCTCAGAGAGAATGACCTATATATCAAACCAGAAAAATGCGCATTCTCCAAGGATAAGGTCAAGTTCCTCGGAATGAACGTCTCCAAGAACGGCATAGAAATGCAAGAAAAGAAAACACAAGCAATTGCGGACTGGCCAGAACCGACACGCCTTAAACAAGTCCAAGTGTTCTTGGGCCTGTGTAACTACTATCGTAAATTTATTGACCAATTCGCAGAAATTGCGAGGCCATTGAACAACCTCACGAAGAAGGACACCCCTTTTCAGTGGGGCGACACCGAACGAGCGGCCTTCCTCACTCTCAAAAAGAAATTTATGGAAGCACCCCTGCTAGCATACCTGGATAGTACATGACAAATGTGCATAGAAACAGACACCTCTGATATTGCAACCAGAGCAATCCTCTGGCAGGAATGCGAAGATGGGCAATGGCGTCCCTGCGCCTTCCTGTCTCACTCTTTCGACGCAACCGAGCATAACTACCCCATCTACGACAAAGAATTGATGGCGGTTATTCGCGCTCTTGAAGAATGGAGACACTAT
>JBBPKS010000393.1:0-13506 GCA_038089355.1 Pulveroboletus ridleyi | reverse complement strand
TCCTCTGCTTTATTTGATCGGTCACGATCCTGCCTGACGCCGGCTTAGGGGTCTATCACCATCCGATTTCTATCCATCGTCTCCAAAAAGTCGCGGAATTGAACTTTCCGGACGGGGCGGTGTCCGACTGTCCGAGTTTCGTCTGCGGCACACCACGGCAAATCCAGGCGGAGATTTAATATTCTGCCAATGCCGCACGCGGCCATCCCGCTGGCGGTGGGCGCCCGCCTTTCCCGCGCCCTGTGCTCACGTGTCGCTTAGCTAGTTATATCGTCCCTCGTCGCTTTCAAGTTCGTACAGTATGGACCTTGTGACGTTTGCGTCGATGGTTGCAGCCAAGCCCTGCCTCCACCCAATTTCATTCGACCAGCTACTCTTATTTATCGCGAGTATTGAAGCCCTCAAGGACGACGTACTGCTTATTCAGCCTTCGAATCACGATCCCGTTAGCCCGCCAGACGTACTTCCACGTTCAGTACAATATTTCCTCTCCCAAGCATGTACACTCTCTGTTGATGCAATTCAAGAGTGTTGGTCTACTTTCAAGCATCTTGTGTGGCAAGAAGGTGATGCCATATCCTCTGTCCTCCGCGCTCCACTGCCCGTCTTCCACAAACATGGTATACCACATGGATTCAGTACGTTTACATTCCTCGTCTTTTGGCACTGACCATAGTATTATACAGCCGGGCGCACACTCTATCCCCCCAATCATTTCTGCTCGACACCAAACTGTCCTCGCACACTCAAGGGCATGCGTATGATGCATGCGGAGCAGCGGCAGTGTGTGCTATACACCGTCAGCAATGGTCTGCTGCCGGTGTATTCGATCCATCTCTCCTGTGAAGGTGCGCTGGCTCACGTTTGTTGCCCGCTCACATAAAAAACTCAAGCCCGACTGCGTGCATAGTGTGTGAAGTCAACTACCACCACAATTTCAAGGTGTACAAGGGCGAGCGTGTATACTACGGAGGCATACCGGACTTTTTACAGATTACCGAGCATAGATTCGTTGAGCGACAGGTTGTTGAGATGTGGTTAGCATTAATGGACAACTGGTATGTGTCATGGTCGCACGTGCACTGCCCTGTTTGATGTACTCACTGCAGGACTTCCGCTACGGGATGCGCTAAATTCTACAACACAGCTATGTCTCGGTCGAACGAACCCCCCTTGGATTGGCTGTTCGGATTTACCCTCTTGCCAGACGACGTTTGGTGCGCATTTGTGCTCTACTGCTTGCTTGAAGATACCCTCGAACGTCAAGAGTATCTCATTGTCAAACACACTGGGGATCAGAGGGATCGCTTCAGTGGTCTCATGCTCATGCGAAACCAACGTATGCGCATCGAAGGTCAGCCCGAGGTCACTCACTTCTGTGACAAGTGCACGCGCTGGTACCTCAGCGCTGATGGTACCGGTGAGTTTTTCATTATCTCCGGCTACACGATTGATACCAACACAGACCAACAGTGGAGCGTAAATGCTCAGTCGTGGTGACTGATGGTGTGTGTATTGGACATCCGTGTTGCAGTACCCACAACTGTCAAGTTCTGCTGCATAGTGGCAAAGACCGATTCTGCCCAGTCCACGCAGACCTTGAGAATATTTGCGCGATCATCGGTTGTGATGAAAGAGCGGCTGAAGGCCATCTCACGTGCACTAACTCAGAGCACCGGGGCATAGAACAGCTTCACCACGAGAAGGGCCAATCGCGCTTCCAGCTACGTGACCGACTTGAGCGCGCTCGCACTCTCCATCCATCCAATCATTCCTCAAATTCCCGCGCTCTCGCCCAGCTCGCTGTTCTCGACAACGATGACGACATTTTCGCAATCCATGGAAACGGCCACATCACTGCTGGTGATGACCTATCTCAAGATCCGTCCACGGCCAAGGCAAGAAGGGTGCGTGCCAAGTTCACCCGCTCCAGGACTCACAACGAGCAGCTTGCGGTTGCACCGTGTGGGATGATACTCGGACGGGATACGATGTTTGGGGCCGAGGGTGTCGCTAGCGTCGCAGTATGTCTGATTTGTCTCAGGCTCTTTCATGATGGATGATTCTTTTGTAGGAATTCCTCAAGCGCACTTTTCGGATCGAGGCGCTGAAGCCTGACCACGTATTTTTCGACAATAATTGCTCCCTTGCCCAACACGTCAAGTCGGACCCTTTCTTTTCCAACATCGGCCTTACTGTCGACGTGTTCCACTTCAAATCCAAACATAAGGAAACCCATACGTTCTGTCAGGAGAACTGCAATCCTGCAGCCTACCTGGAGCTGATCAGCGAAGATGGACAAGGCTGGTTTTTTAATTCGTCCGCAGCAGAGCAGGCTAACATATGGCTTGGCGGTTATCACGCAATATGTCGGGAGATGTTGGTTGACAAGTTCGATTTTTTTTTAGATGAGATGATTATGCGACACAATTGTGTCACGAAGGCCAAGCTTAAGTCGCGCGGTTTTCGTCCTAGTAATTGGCCTGTGTAGTTACTTCTCAATAATTTCCCCAGTGTCATTGTCATTGGTGTGATCTACAGGATATGATGGATCGTACAAAACGATATACAAAGCGACATGAGATGATAAACCTTCAGTTCATGGCCACTCTTTTCTCCTTGATCTCATTGCGGAGAAACACTGACCATCGGCCACTCTCCGTGTGCCCGTACCCAATGTATTCATCACGAACTTGAGAGCTTACCTTCGTCCAATGGCGCCGGTGATTGTAGAACGTGGACCTAACGAACTTTGTACCAAAGTGATCTGAGAAGATTTCCTCGACAGTGCGTCGTCGGTTTGATTCCTCACCACACTTCTTGAACCCTGCGTCCATCTCATCTGCATAGAAATCAAACGGCCATATTCGATTGGGTGCAGGCGGACAAGACAACATAGGTGGAGGTATCAACTCCACCACTTCGAGAGAGACTGAACATTGTCGTGCATGGCCAGACGGAGAGCCTAGCACTTCCACGGACAATGAACGTTGTCGTGCACACACCGAGCTGGCAGGGACAACACTCGACACCATCGACCGTTGCCTTTTCTGATTAGATCGAAAGGATGGGGACAGTTCAGCAGAAATTGTACGTTGTCGCTTGTAACCATAGCAGATGCTAGGTAACGTAGGTGAATTATCCAGGCTCGGGGAGGACGAGAAATGCCGCGAGAAATGCCCCGGGCCCACTGCCCATTGCAACATCTTGCAACCATCTTCATTTCTGTCGCACTGGCTTTCATTGTTAGTTTGTGAGGAATCTCTAAAAGGTAAGGAACACATACAAGGGTATACCAACGCCCATGGTCGCCGTCCTGAGTCATCCAGCGCTGCCAAATCATTTTTTTGAAACAACCCAGGCAGGTGCGCTGATATGTCGGCTTTTCTTGATTAAACCAGAGTGAGTAGACTTTCTGCGCTGTCGGTGGTGGTGAGGCTGGTGGAGAGGGTAGATAGTCCATGATTTATTGACACGTAGGAGACACCAGAGACTGGCGGACACCGACGACGTGTTACTGTACAGACGGGGGACCCTGTCGGCGTACCCTGGAGACTGGTGGACACCGGCAGCGTGTTGGTGTATTGAAGAGCTAGAACACGACGAACCGCCTCAACATCATAAGGAGACGGGATGCATATGATATATGTACCTAGAACACGACGAATCTAGGTACGAGTTAGCAGGAAAGACCAGCGGGCGACAAGCACTCACCACCTCAACACTGTAAGGAGTCGGGATGAGGTGTGGGTGTGCTGTCACTGCTATTAAGTATGTGGGTTGTATTCCAACGAAGAACAGTATGCAGGGAGAGTATGTAAGTGAGGGGAAAAGGAACATGAAAAAAGGAATACTCTGATCGTTGATTCACCCGAGCTTCAACAGTTGGCAGCGTGATTGGTGTATGGACGGGGGACGCTGATGGCATACCCAGGAGACCGGCGGATGCTGCCAGTGTGTCAGTGTGCGGACGGGTATGGACGGAGGACACTGACGGCGTACCCAGGAGAACGGCGGACACTGGCAGTGTGTCAGTCTGCGGACGGTGCACATACATATGGACGGAAGATGCTGATGGTGTACCCAGGAGAACGGCGGACACCGGCAGCGTGTCAGTGTGCGGATGGTGCCATGTACGAGAGATACCGGCAGCGTGCTGGAGACCGGCAGATGCTGGTGGTGTGTGGTGAACTGGCAAACGTGATAGACACATGTCGAAACGAATATATTAATACAGAATACAGAATCGAGAGGGAAGACAGAACGACAGTAAATACATAAATATAATTCTAGTCACCGCCTGTACAGCATGCGTTGCGCAGTTTGCGTTTTGCACTCTTGAGCTCCGCATCCGTGGCGGCATGGATAGTCAAGAATAGACTATATCGGCCCTCGTCAGTATAGCCTGCAGCCACGGCCTTATCCCTCGCATCACGTGGTGTACTTAGCCATCGTGCCTTGTGATCGTAAAATGTCGAGGACTTCCAAGGTAGTTGGAAGAATGACTTGAACTGAACCTTGACGGTCTCCTTGCCTATCGACTTGAAGTTGAAAGCCTTGTGAATATCGATGGCGTAGAAACTCGCAGGAAATCTTGCGGTGGTTGGGTGGGCTTCAGGGACGAGCCGGGCGGGGGTAGTCTGGGAAGATTGACCGAGTGCGAGGCTATCATCCTCATCAAGGGAGAGAATGTCGTCTGCGAATGAGAGATGAGCATTGTCAGATGATTCATGTAAATGCGTACCGCTGTCGGTATGTGTACTTGAATCACACCGAGGTTTTTGAGCGGGTGGCGGCACAGGTTGGTTAGATTGTGCGCGCCGCTTTTGCGAGCCGGTGTCAGGTTGCTCTTCGTCTGATGTCAATTCTAACACTGTGTTGAACGTGTCTAGGACGCGAGCATTCAGGAATGTCTGAGACCGCTTGACGTAGTTTCGTTCCTGTGAGAGCGAGATACGGGGATTGGCCACCTGAGCGCGTGATGTTGGCACAACTGCTGTTTCCAAGTGCCGATCGAAGCTTGGATAGGATGTGACGTCGACTGCCTTGAAAAACAATTTCTGTGATGGCTTCGTTAGCTCGACCACACTCCCGACTTTCATTTTCACCCAGGAATCAAACACAGGGTCATAATAATGTATTGCATGAACCGCGTGAGTGTCTTCGGACGAAGCTAATTCCAGCTCCATAAGAACAGTAGGCGAGAGCTTGAAATACGGATAGGTGAAACCGTCTTGGAAATCTACCATTACAGGATCTATGTCATTCTGTTCATGAAAAGTCAGAGACCATGCCCACCGGTGTGAGGACCTTACCTTAGGAAAACTGAATGCAAGGACACGCTCGTATATCTTCTTCTTGTCCTGCAGAGTTTCGTGATCCCGCCGGCGTTTCTGCTCCGCTCGCTCATGAACCTCAGCAACGTGCTCGACGAATATTGGCCTCAGTTGTGATGTGTAACGAGGATTAATTGACGCATCGGCCATAGCGATGCGCGAGAACTGTTTGGTTGACAGGAGTTCCTGGTCAACCTGGGACGACACGGATGATAATGAGCTTGAGGCCGTAGTTCGTAAGCTTGACTGAGAGCTTGACTGAGAGGTCAAGCTTGCCTGCGAGGTGGAAGCGACTGCCCTGGCGTCGGACCCATGGGACAATGAAGCATTGAACTGTGAGGTGAAAGGGACCGGGCATCGATCCGAGCTGTGGGACAGTCGCAGCAGGAGAGGGTCGATTTGGGAGTCGGTGGGGACCACACGGGCATCATCGATCATTGAATTGGAAGGGACTTGCTGCAACGCGCTTGACGTTGAGGGAAGCGAGCAGAGGTCTGGAAAAGACGACTGCTGCTCTGGCCCTGTAAAAGAATGGCCGTCTGACGAGCAACCGCCCGAAGTACGGCAATGTCTGCGACACATCTGACGCTGGCATTTACGGCCTACCCGTGTAACCTGGCAGTTGGGATAGCTGCATCGTGGCCCCGTCGGAGGAGCCGCCACCAGCGGAGGAGGAGCTGCCATCACAGAGGGCCCGGGCTCTGTGAAGGGAGGCGCTGCGCCAGTGGGAGGCCCTGCTTGAAAAGACTATTAGAATATATTACGAGCGCGATAAGGGCCCTTCTTACCTTGGTCGGTCGTAGGTGAAGCCGTGGGTGTGGTGCGTGGTGATTTTCCCAAGCCATCGCCCCAACGAAACCAAGAATTACAGCGCTCACACTAGCAGAATAACAGAGGTCAGTAGCAGGGTGGGGGAGCAAGAATAAACGTACCGAATAATAGGGACGTCCTGCATTGCGAACATTGTTGGCCTTCACAAAGCGCAGGGCGACCTCAGCACCGCATTGGCACTGGCGAATTGAAGGGTAGGGGGGCGGGATATAAACCATGGAGCGATACACAATAGCTAGATAAAGAATGAGGCGATAAGGTCTAAACGAAATAAGATCAACATCGCACACAAGAGCGACTGGGAGACATACCTGACAGAAGAGAGAATAGGGACGTACATGGTAATACACAAGGAGCGGGTTAGGTCACGAGAGAACGGGAGATGGGCACAGCGGGAGAATCACGCTCCCTTTATACTCATGAGTGGGGGTCAATCAGTGTGCCAGGGAGCAGTAGGAATGATTGTTCACGCCGGGCCAAAGGCTGTCGATCAGCATCGTAGATATCGGTATTGAGAACGGGCGACTGGCATGCAGTTGACATGTCGGTCTGAACGGCGGCCCTTCCAGGAATGGCAATATGCTGACGTTCACACACTCAACGTCGGCCTGGTGTTTGTAGCTCCGCATGAATGTTATGTGGCTTGCACGTGACATGATTCGGACTACCGGACTGTCCGCGTGCTCGGAAAATTCAATTCACGGGTGTCCTCATCGTCTCGATGCGTAGATGGGATATAAGAGCTAGAACACGACAATACCATAGAGAAACGAGATGAGGGGTGCACGTGCTGTCGCTGCTGTTAACCACGCGTGCTGTATTCCAACGGAGAAACGTGGTATGCAGAGAACATGCGCGAATGGAAAAAGGGACACGAGATTGAAAGGAAAGGAAGAGTCTCGTCGGATCGCTCAAGCGCCAACATTGGAAGCGCACCCGACATTCCTCTCGAATTCCTTGTTACGCGTGCTGCCGAGAGAGGCCGGACGACGTTCCTTACTCGTGTCTGTCGCAATGTATGGTTGGATCCGGACAGCCTCGATGATCGCCCACTCGGAGAACATGGCATGTTCAGGAGTGTTGCTCTTGGGTGCCATCACTTGATCAGTGTTTTGGGGGTTGGGTGGGGAGAAGAAGAAGGTCCCCACTGCAAAAGACCCTAAGCAGACTCCATGCATTCAGACACTTGGGTGAACTTCCAGAGGGCTTTCAATGTACATAGTGACAGTGATGATTAGGAGAGTGTGTCTACTGTGTCTGGGGGATGATGTACTAAGCTACAGAGGTTAGACTAGTAGGACTTACATAAGCACAGGTGATTGGTTGATACATTCACACAAGGTAGTGGTAGTAGATCAAGAGATGATTTAAACTCAGATGACTGAGTCCAAATGTAAGTACAGCTGATGTAATACACTATACTAGGTAAACTACTGTACTCTACTGTAGAACAGGGCTGGAACAAGTCTTAGCTCGTTCAACACTCCCCCTTGCTAAGCAGCCGGTTAAGGTGCGTAAGCAATCAGAGATAGGACACGGCCTAAGTCTGTGGATGATCATAGAAGACCAAACCTAACTGTGATTGGAACTGCTTGAACTTGATATGCCCAAGGTTCTTAGTGAACATGTCCACGGGATTGGTAGAACCTTCAATGAAGAAGAGTTCAATCTTCCCCTCAGCTACCCAATCTCTTATACTGTGCCAGCAAATATCTATATGCTTGTTTCACTTTTTGGTCACTGAGTTGGAAGCCATGAAGATAGATCCTTGGTTATCACTGCATATGGGGATCACTTTGAGCTTATACCCCATTTCACCAAGTAGTTGGTGAATCCATATCACCTGGTGACTGCAATCAGATAAGGCAATATATTCTGTCTTAGTAGAGAACAGGGTGACAACCTTTTGCATTCAGGTCTGCCATGAGAATATGCCACCAGCTAGTTTAAGGAACCAGCCAGTCTGAGAGTGCCTAGTGTTCAGGTCTGAGGCCCAGTCTGAATCAGTGCAAGCAGTGATACCATCCCCAGAAGCGCCATTATAGATCAGGGAGTAGTGGCGAGTACCAAGTAAATAGTGGCAGATATACAGCGCTTTGTTTACATGATCTTCTATGGGGTTGGTGTTAGAGATGACAACTCCGATCTCCTCCGGGCCCTCCTGTCCAACTCCGAGGTTCCTTAACGAAGTTCTGGACAAACTCCTATAACTCCTACATAGGAGTTACCAAAGTCCTATAGAAGCAGTCAGAGATGGATAGGAAGGCCGGACTTGTGTCCAATGGCATATCAGTATGTATTCCTTATATCATTTCTTTACCCTATCTTCGCTTTGTTCTCATTCCATAACTTCATGCCATTTCCTCTTCCCCTTTACCATTTCCGTACAAAGATCGCTTGTTTCACTTTGGAGTTGATCAGACTTTGTGCTCACATCTTCACCTACCTTATATATATATTCCCTTTCACTCCTGGGCTCTCCTCAGTCATTACTGCTACTCCTTGGGCAACGGCTAAGTGGGAAATCACTGCCCTTTTACTTAGATTTTTCACAGTTGGCAGCCTGCCTTGAGAGAGCAGTAACTACATATGCAATATCAGGATGGGTGCCCAACATGATGTAGAGCAAAGACCCAATAATGGACTGAAATCGTGAGCGAGTTCCAGGATCAGCAGTTTGATCGTTGTCTAGGGGGTAGTACCCCTGAGGCAATGGGGTAGGAGCAGTGCAGGCATTAAGCATGCCAAATCACGCCAGGACTTTCTCTAAGTAATCGCACTGATCAACTAGGATCTGGCATCCTGAGCAGTGGATACACATGTGGAAAAACTCGGTAGCTACACCAAGATCTCTGCACTCCCACTTCTTCATGAATAGGGATTTGACCTCATTAATGATCTGCTTGTTGGGTCCACAGAACATAGCATCATCTACATAGATGATTGCAACAACCATTTGGGTGCCATGTTTTCTGTAGAGAAATAAGCCAGTGTCTGACTTAAGGTGTTCAAAGCTGAGTTCTTTCATGGACTGGTTGAGGGCTTTCCACCATGCCAATCCAGCCTGCTTGAGACCATATAACACCTTGAGTAGGCGGAGCTAGTGTGAGCATAAGCCGCACTGTCTCAAAGCACACAACTGGTGAGAATATCTGATCAAAGTCGAGTCCTTCAATCTGGGAGAATCCCTTCGTGACTAATTGTGCACGTTTTCGACTGTCTGGTTTGACGTTGAAGACCCATCTGTTTTTAATGACCTGCCTGTTTCTAGGGCAGTCTACTAGTTTGTATATGTCTCGCTTCTTAAGCATCTCCAGCTGCTCATGGCATGCAGCCTTCCACTCCTTCTGGTCTGCAGTAGGTAGTTTAAGGATATCCCTAAATGTCCACTCATGAATCAGTTTCAATCCTGCAGAATTGGCTGGAGAAATTGCCTTTGACATGAGAAATGCAACCAAGTCAGCTTCCCCTTCCCAACATAGCTGCTCAACATTTTCCTTGCTAAGAGTGGTGGGAGAGACCAGTGCCACGTCAGTGGGGGCAGACAGTGCAGGTGTGCTTGGGAATTGACATGGCATATCTCCTTCTAGAGGGGGTTCTCGCTCAATAGAGGGACCAGGTTCTGATTGCTCAGGTTGCGGATTTACAATATTGCACCATTGTATAGCACGCTCTATTTCCTTCACTTGCTCCACAGGGTGTCAGTTGTCACCACACACATTGCCAGGCCTTTTGGGCACATAACGTTCATGCTGGGGGTGTGCTAGGAGTGGGTTAGGATTAGGAGGGCATTGTCCCTTTCTGGGTTGGCGAGGTGGTGAAGGAGGTTCCTGTCAAGGAGAAGGTGTTCTCGGAGGCAGTGGAGGAGGACTAAGAGGTGGAACTGGGGGAGGATTCAGGAGATGATGAGAACGAGGACAAGGGGTTGTCCTCAGTTCTAAAGGGAGGAGGAACCTTTACAGGCTCAAACTCTTTGACCTCAGGAACAGGGTCTAGTGCAGCAGGTTGTCTGTGAGATGCAGTATTGCACTTAGGAAATCGCGCTTCATCAAATAGAGCATGTGTGGAAGTAAAGGTGACATTGTTGGGAGAGTGTATAAAAATGAAATTGCTCTCATATCCAGGAGTGATGCCTAGGTACACCATCAGCTCTGACTTAGGGGCCATCTTGTTGGTGTGCATATTCTGAGGGATGAATGTGTATGCTGCGCAACCAAACACATGCAAGTGGCTGAGGTCAGGCTTATTCTTGTGAAGGAGCTCATAGGGGGTATGCCAGTTATGTCAGCGGAGTGGTGTCCTATTGTACAGATGGCACACATGGGCCATTGAAAATTCCCACCAACTGTCTGGAATGCAAGCCTCAAGGTGCATAGCTTCAGACTTATCTGTCATATCCGCTCTGATCTCCAGACCTCCGGACCTTTTACTCTTTCTCCGTCCTCTGTAGTCCGGACTTCATTCCTTCATACCGGACTCCGTTCTCTGAGTATCGGACTTCCTTGCTTTCCTTACTTAGTATTCTCTTTATACCTTCGACCCTCCATTCTTTAGTTACGACCCTTAGTATCATCCCTTCGACCCTTCGCCACATCATATGCTTTCACTACGTATGCCTCCCGTCTCCATATGCTTCTCTCTTACCTGACATACCTTACCATACGGTCCTCCATTCCTCCGTCTGAACTCCGGACTGGACTTCAGTATATAAAGCTCCTGTATTCCACTTCTGTACCTTAGTACAAATATCAAACCAGTCACCTCCCGTCTCTCGTCCGACTCCCTTCTCTCTCCTCTCTCTCCCCCTTCCCTACGAAATACGAGGACAGAGCCTAGGCAAGGGCGCGACACATAAGTCCTGTGCCAATGTCCTCCTAGGTATCCCCTTGCCACTCCGAACTCCGTTCGTTCCTCCTTACGAACTTCGTATACTAACCTTTGGACCTCCGATCGGACTTGAGTCCAGAGGAACCGGACTTGACAGTATATTTGTACTCCCTCTTGTCAAGGCTCACCTTTCTGACAAATCCTATGTCTGCGCGCACAAGATGAACCTCCCAGCATGAGCAGATCCTGCAGACTGCCTTTGGCAGTTCTCGTGGGGTCCCTGGAGACTTTCAAAGTTTCTCCGCACGCATGCACCATGGTCACTGCACCCTCCATCTCCAAGGTGTGTAGCAGACAACCTCTGTCTCCGCTAACACCTCTTCCACTTACCCTCAGTCCCGAACTTCCTCTGATGGGTTCCCAGGAATGGGACAACGAAGAATCCATCCAAGTCTGACCTGGCAACCCGATGCCTTCACGCAGAAGGGGCAACGGGGATGACCCAGGCAGAAATAACTCCTCTAGTTCCTCCGATGCAGACTCCAATCAGGGCTCCTCTGCCGGGCACTTCCCTGATGAAGATAACCCCAAAGACGAAGAACGCAACCAAGTCCCACTCGCCTACAAACCTTTCACCCAACTTGCCGATGCTATCAAGGGGATGACCTGCCAAGCACTCTGACGACGGAAGACTGAAGGCTCTAAGCCCATGGTCCGGGAACCCGACCCATTCGACAGGACAGACCTGAAGAAACTCCACCCGTTTGTTGTCTAGTGTGAACTCCACTTCCAGGCCAATCCCCGGATCTACCACAAGGATCGGACCAAGGTAACCTTCGCCCAGTCCTACCTCAAGGGGACCACGCTCGAATACTTCGAGCTGGACCTCCTTGGACTTGAAGCGCCGGGCCTCTGACCCATGTGGATGGATAGCTGGCATACCTTCTTGTACGAGTTGCAGTCCAACTTTGGACCTCACGACCCTGTTGCAGATGCTGAAGCTCAGCTTGAGCGCCTTCAGATGCGCAACACCCAGTGCATCTCCAAGTATATTGTCAAGTGGAATCGACTTGCCAGCCAGGTCTGAGACTGGGGCCAAGGAGCTCTCTGACGAAGCTTCTACTCTGGTCTCCTGGACCGTATCAAGGATGAGCTCGCTCATCAGGGCAAACCCGACGACATCCATGAACTCCACGCTCTCGCCCAGCAGATCGACCACCGGTATTGGGAATGCAAGGATGAAATTGCCCGCACAACCAAAGCCTCTGGGTCGAACTCTGGCAACTCCGCATCTGCCTCCAAATCATCCAACTCCGGCAAGGACAACTCGTCTGGTGCCACCTCTACCTCCACTTCCGGTAAACCTAAGGACAAACTGTCCAAAGGCTCCTCTTCTCACTCCGCCAACAAGAAGAGCGGGACCGAGTCCGCCTCCGCAGACTTGATCTCCACCAAGTTGGGCAAGGACAGCAAACTTCTCCCTGAGGAGTGACAGTGCCATCTAAAGCTCGGCTTGTGCCTCTTCTGCGGCCTTGTGGGACACTCCACAAAAGAATGTCCAAAGAGCACCTCTAGGGCTGCGAAGGCTTGAACAGCTACGACAACTCCTGCTCCAACCTCTGGCTCCGCTTCCTTGGAGGCGAAAAAATAGAGTGTGACTCCCCTACAGCACAGGTTGGGAGTTGCATTGAGCCCGACAGCTGTGCTCCTCCGACACTCCATCTCAATGCGTCCTCTCTTTCAGATCCAAACTCCCTCTGTCCGATAGTTTCCCTTTCCGACTTTTCTATCTCCGATGTACCACTACTAGTAGATTCCGGCTCTACTCATTGCTTCATAGACTCTACCTTTGTAAATAAAAATAAGTTACCTATGTACTCCGTCCCTATGCTTTCCCTCCACCTTTTCGATGGCTCCTCTGCTTCTTCCATTTCCTCCACTATAGACCTCCATTTGTCCTTTGCTTCGGGAGCTTCCACCTCCGAAACATTTTATGTTACCTTGTTGGATCCCTCGTGTCATATAGTTCTTGGACATTGCTGGCTCGCCCGTTGCAATCCGTTGATTGATTGGGCTACAAACAGCATCTCATTCCGAACTGACCCCACAGGTTTGCCAACCCCGACGTCGTCCTCCGTCCCTCTGGAGTCGAGCCCCGATGCTCCTCCGACCTCTCCGCGCGAACCTTCGCTGGAACCCCCGGATTCTCCCACAGCACCCAGACTTTGGTTCCCTCCAGTCTCCTTTGTCAACGCTGCCGCCTTTCACCAGGCCTGCAAGCTTGAAGGATCGACACTCTTCGCCCTCTCCCTCTGTTTCATCTGCAGTCGCAGCACTATGTGTATCGACACCCTGCCCAAAGAGGCTCCGGACCTGTCAAAGGTTCCTCCGGAGTACCACGAATTCGTGGATGTCTTTAGTAAGGGCAAGGCTGACACCTTGCCTCCACACAGGCCGTTTGACCTAAAGATTGAACTTGAGGAAGGCGCCGAACCTCCTATCGGTCGCCTCT
>JBBPKS010000392.1:0-13513 GCA_038089355.1 Pulveroboletus ridleyi | reverse complement strand
TTTCTTTCCTTTCATCCTCGCTATCTCTTTGTCTCTCTGTATCCTTTCACCCTTTGTGTGTCTGTCAGTGGCACGATAGGTATATAGTTGTCTGCTTTTTAGCCTTGGTACCTCAGTCCAATTGCCCATGCATCGACTGAGGTAAGTACCATATCTGCTATGTTATGATCACCATGTTTATGATGTTCCTAGTCTACGTTACTCGCAGGTAATACTATTAGTCCAATTGGCTGTGCATTGACTGAGCCTATATTACTCGCAGCTCCATCTTCTGCATCACCTCACTCATAACTCTTATAAGTATCTCCTGCTGGTGCCGGGAATGCCTTTTTGAGTTGGTGATGATTGACTTTGAAAGGCCATTAAACTTGCACTGTGACATAGAGTCAAGGCACTGCTGAAAATGGCGATGTCTGCGAACTAAAACACACTCATCAATGGTAGAATGAATGGGATAATCACAGAGATGACATGAACCGAAATGAACAATAAGAATAACAGGAAAAAGGAGGGGATGGTGTAAGGGACATGGACAGAAAGAGAGTGAGTGTGAAGCCAGTGTGCATGACGAGAACAATAGCAGTAGTGGGGACAAGGACAGGGCCATAGAACATAGAGCAGTTACATGCAGCAGGAATGGTACACTGCAGAAAACAACAAGGATGTTGATGGGCCTGAGGATGATGAGAATGTCAATGAGGGTAAGGATGGTGAGGATGTCAATGAGGGTGAGAATGGTGACGCTATCGCTGAGACCAAGGATGAAGGACAGGGATGATGAGGATGATGACACAGGGAATGGCAATAGTGAGCAACGAGGTCAAGGATGGTGAGGATGACGACACGGAGAATGGTGATGGTGAGCAATGAGGTCAAGGATGGCAAGGATGACGACACAGAGAACGGTGATGGTGAGCAATGAGGTCAAGGATGGTGAGGACGACGACATGGGAACAGTAATGGTGAGCAACGAGGCCAAGGATTGTTATATCATATATGCTGATTGACCTAATTATTTTTCATTTTCTCTTCACTCGTTCACTGGTCACATGACCAGATCACATGACACAGCCTAGACCGTGACATCATATGACATCATAAAACATGGTCACCTCACTCTTTCAATTACCGTCACTACACTTCCTTATCACAGAACTTTCCCACACCTGTGGGATATCACCGACCATAGTTAGTACCCATTCACACCTTATTGGTAGCACAGCATGGTCTGTGCACATTCCTCTGCAATATATATAGGGTGCATCATCAGCTGGTAACCCCAGCTTTGGCCACTTGTTCCTTGGGTTAAAACCTTGGATGATAAGTGTTCTCCTTTGCTCTCATTCTTCCCTGTGAGGCTTTACAGCAAGCCTTTAGTTGCTCGGCTTCGGTGTTCTTGCATCCGCATAACACTTGGCCAAAGCTTCATACCGTAACCTGAGTACGTGACCTGCCCAACGTTCAGGGCTTATCATCAGCAGATTACTGAGAGCACGTGAGTCTTTATCTGCCTCAGAAAATTCAAGAAAGAAAGCAAATCCACACGTGTGGTTGCTGGGCCCAGGCATAAGGGACATTGCATAGTGGTTCCACATGATGGACCAGGGCATACCACCTATAACAGGTTGAATACACACTCGTCCAGCGTATTAAATACAGATAATGTTGCTGCTTGCCCATAGTGCACTAGGGCATACCTCTTGTGGTTTAGAGGTGCCAGGTTTGCGGAACACCTGTGATGTCTGCCATCAGTGCATGATATGCATATGACACCACTTGTTACTGAGTGTCTACCCTTACGGGCTCTTCACCCATTAAAGCAAATTGTTGAAGAAGACCAACTGCCGCGAACCCCTCCCCTGCACATTATTCCAACTCTCACCCCCACAAGCGTGCCCAGAGCTTCGTTGAAAGATACGAGGCAGTAAGCACTGTCAACCTGTCTGCCCCTGGATCCCCCAGTTTCAAAGGGCTATACTCCGCCCTTCCGGAATTAGAAGAACCTGCTCCACCCCCAGCACCCAACCTGACACCCCTCGTCAGAACTCACCCCTGCCGTCCACGAGAAGAACCTCGCCAAGAAATGTCTTCCTCCTCCCTGTCTAACAATGAGTTGAAGGCACTCCTCCAAGCCCTTCTCTGAGAAAAGACCGACTCGCAGTCGGCAATTGCCAAGAAGGTCTCTGACCCTGGAAAATGGGATGGTGACCGCAAGACCTTCTGGAATTGGCTCACTGGAATTAAGGTCTGACACAAGGAAACTCCGCATCGTGGCAGTCCTGTCACGATTAGAAGGAAATGCCATGTCCTTTGCACATCTCCAATTAGAGGAGTACGTTGAAGAAGAAGAAAAAGATGTCCTCAGATGGGATGGCAAGTCCCTCAGATACCCCCATGGCGATGATGCCTGGCCTCAATGGCCTGAGCTCATTAAGACAATCAAGGACCACTTCCAGATTAACGTCCTTGCACATGAGTCTTTCAAGGCTCTCACCACCCTGAAGCAGAATGGAGCTGCTATAGACACGTTCCTCCAGAAGTTCGAGGTTCTCTTCTGGGAATCTCAGATCAAAAATGGCCATGGAGCCGAAATACTCAAGAGGGCTGTGGATGCCCAAATTTATATGCAGGTCCACCTTCATATGATGGTTGAAGATAATATCTATGACCTTATTGAGGCCTACCAAAAGGTCGGCTGCTCATTCGAGTCCGCCACTGTAGAACGTGGATTCCAACCACCGAGGCAGTGGGGACCTTGAAGATACACTCCCCCCAATGGCCCACCGCCTAACCAGTGGTTTACCCAATACGGAACCCAACCTGGGCATGGTGCGCCTATGCAAATTGATGCTGTTATGGGACAGCCACAAAACCCGTCAATTACGTGTTACAACTGTGGCGAGGCAGGCCACATACAGAGATACTGCCAGAAACCGCGGAAGCCAAGAGGCCTGCAACAAGGAAGGGCTCAGCCGAAGCCCCAAAACCTTCAGCAAGTTTGGATACCTGCTGCCGACGGGTATTACACTGAAGCGTGGATGGAGGACCCACCAGCCAATCAACCTCCTGTGCCTCAAGCGCAAATGGCCATCTGGTCGGCTATAACAAGCCGACAAGAATACATGTCAGACGAGGCCCGTGCGTACTGGGCTGATGTCTTCGAATCAGAAGCCAAGGCAAAAGTGTCCGAGGCTTTAAAAGGAAGCTGCTGACCAGGAGTAGGGTACCAGTTGGTGATAGTTTATTTGCTGCAAGACTAAAAGCCGAAAAACGAAACAAAAAGCTAGAAAATTTATTAAATATCAAAAAAATAGTTACTGCGCATTTGGACCCCTCAACTAGGGACGATAGTGACACTGTAGTTAGATCTGGTTTCAAGCCGATGGATTCGGCCTCATGTACTATGTCCCCTGTAAGTCCTATGAACATCCTTAGGCATGCTGGTAGGAAAGCAGTAGGCATAGACGACTCATTGACCGTGCTCAAGGGTGAACTGATTAGCCCCATAGCTGGCACTGAGCCTGTAGCTGAGCTTTCCAAGTGCACCGACGAGGATTTTTCTATTCGTACAATTAGAATTAGTCAGGTTCTCATTAATTTAAAGAATTCTCCACCGTCCGCCAGGGGGTCTTGAAAGAGCTCGGCACTGGACTTAAAACATAGTGTGCTTAATTCCCTATTTAAGAAAACCATATTCCCTTTGGTATTTATTAACAAAATCCCTACAGAAAATACCCTAAAGAATCCAGAAGAGTTTTCAGTTTCGGTCAATGTACGATACCAATCAGAAAAAGAAGAAAAACAAGTTACAATACCTGCTTTGCTCAACTCTGGGGCAGTCAACACCTTCGTCGACTGGAAATGGTGTGCAAAGCACAAAATCGATTTCATTCCTCTCGATGAGGAAATTAACGTATACAACGCCGATGGTCAAGTCGGATCTCTGGGAAAGATCTCACACAAGGCTGAACTCATGGCCTTGATCAATGGCCATCACGAGAAGATACATGCGTTCGTAATCGGGTTAGGCACTCACCCAATGATTATAGGCTATGACTGGCTCTCACGCCACAACCCTGAAGTCGATTGGGTCGACAAGAAACTGGAATTTACTAGATGCACCGACGAATGCAATGCATACACACAGGTGCTTATTAGAAGCATTGAGCCCGGACTCAAGGAAAAGGTTCCGGAAGCCTATCATGACTTCCTTGATGTGTTCTCTGAACAGGAATCTAACCGCTTACCCCTATGCAAGCTGTGGGATCATGCCATAGACCTAAAGCCAGATTTCGTACCAAAAAAGGGTCGGGTAATTCCCCTATCGGATACTGAACTAGAAGAAGTCCGTGGCTTCATCGAAAAAGAGATTAAAAAAGGGTATCTCTGTCCTTTGAAGTCTCCTCAAACTTCACCGGTATTCTTCATTCCAAAGAAAGACGGAAAGAAACGGCTCGTTATGGACTATTGCTATGTAAACGAGGGAACTATCAAGAATGCTTACCCTCTGCCCCTTATTTCACAGCTAGTGGATCAGCTTAAGGGCACCAATATCTTCACCGCAATGGACTTGTGCCGGGGCTACAACAACGTTCACATCAAAGAGGGCGACGAATGGAAAGCGGCGTTTGTGATGACAATTGGGGCCTATGAACCGATGGTGATGTATTTTGGGCTCACTAACTCCCTGCCCATGTTCCAGAACATGATGAATGATATCTTCGCTGATCAATATGCGTTCCTAATTATTTATATGGACGACATGATGATCTTCACGAAGGGCAAAACCAAAGAACAACACAAAGCCCTTGTCAAAGAAGTCCTCCAGCGACTCCGTGAAAAAGATCTATTTATCAAACCAGAAAAATGCTCCTTCAGTGCCGATAAGGTAGAATTCCTCGGCATGAACGTCTCGAAACATGGCATCGAGATGCAAGGCAAGAAAACCCAGGCCATTGCTGACTGGCCAGAACCAACTCGTTTAAAGCAAGTCACATAATACAGTCACATTCACCCGTACCATACGGTAAGCCTGCTTGCAAAAGACCCAATATATACAAGTGATACTGTGATAGGCCCGAGATATATGGGGCACGTAAGACACTGTCAGGCCCATCTGGCATGTATCCACGTAGTATACGGATTACCCTGGAAAGGGTGAATATAAAATGGGTCGATGAATACGACAGGGCCTGGAATGGGTGTACCATGTAACCCACCTCAGTGTATATGGTGAGACTGAGCAGGGTAGGTCTGACTCAGTGACCCCCAATGCGTATGACCAGACCAAGTGGGGTGGGTATGAAGGACCTCGATGCATACGGCCAGACCAAGTGGGATGGGTGTGACACACCCCGATATGTACGACCAGACTGAGGAGGGTGAGTGTGACTTGGGCCGATACATATGGCCAGACCAGGTGGGGTGGGTGTGGTGCACCCCAATGCATATGACCAGACCGAGCAGACTGGGTGTGGCCCACACTGATGTATACAGCCAGACCAAGTGGGGTGGATGTGACTCACACCAATACATACAACCAGACTGAGCAGGCTGGGTGTGATTCACACTGATGCATATGGCCAGACCAAGTGGGGTGGGTATCACCCACCTCGATGAGTACGACCAGACCGAGCAGGCTGGGTGTGGCCCACACTGATGCATACGGCCAGATCAAGTGGGGTGGGTATGACACACCCCGATGCATATGACCAGACTGAGCAGGGGGAGTGTGATTCACACCGATGCATACGGCCAGACCAACTGGGGTGGATGTGATACACCCCGATGCATACGACCAGACTGAGCAGGGGAAGTGTGATTCACACCAATGCATACAGCCAGACCAAGTGGGGTGGATGTGACTCACATCGATGCATACGACCAGACCAAGCAGGCTATGTGTGGCCCACACTGATGTATATGGCCAGATCAAGTGGGGTGGATGTGACGCACCCTGATACATATGACCAGACTGAGCAGGGGGAGTGTGATTCACACCGATGCATATGGCCAGACCAAGTGGGGTAGATGTGACTCACACTGATGCATATGACCAGACCGAGCAGGCTGGGTGTGGCCCACACTGATGCATACGGCCAGACCAAGTGGGGTGGATGTGATGCACCCCAATGCATACGACCAGACCAAGCAGGCTGGGTGTGGTCCACACCGATGCATATGGCCAGACCAAGTGGGGTGGATGTGACACACCCCGATGCATATGACCAGACCGAGCAGGGGGAGTGTGATTCACACCGATGCATACGGCCAGACCAAGTGGGGTGGGTATCACCCACCTCGATGAGTATGACCAGACTGAGCAGGCTGGGTGTGGCCCACACTGATGCATATGGCCAGACCAAGTGGGGTGGGTATGACGCACCCCAATGCGTATGATTAGACCGAGCAGGGCAAGTGTGACTCACACTGATACATACAGCCAGACCAAGTGGGGTGAATGTGACTCACACCAAGGCATATGACTAGACTGAGAAGGGTGAGTGTGACTCATACCAGTGCATATGGCCAGACCGAGCAGAGTAGGTGTAAGGGAGACTGCTGAAAGTCATATATACATCTTTGAGGCTATAAACTCTATTCAAATATTCCTTCTCATATAGAAGCTCATTAGAAGGGAACATGCATATTCTACTGATATAAAATACATAGCTACTTTGTATCGTTACACACGCTGCTCTTGAATATAATCTAACATATCTAATAACCTCATCTGGCTCTCTAGCAATTCCATCCTCCATTGTGAAGCTTGAACGAATGAGTTTGTGGCCATTTCCATTGCCACCTGAACAAGTGGATGCTCGATTGGTCGATGTGGAACTCTTGCAGCTTCCTGAACCATGGAATCGATGATTTTAGCATCTGCAAATACTGTAAATATCATCAGTATGTTCCATGTAGAGCTTTTGTATAAGCTTACCAAAATTCGGGATGTCCTCGGTATTAGTAAACTCCCGTGCTAAGTTGGGATCATCTCTTGCAGTGACTCCAGTAGGACGTATTGTGAGATTTTGAATCCTTAATAACAACAAATTTACTTACAACGTTCCTTAATGGTCTTCATGGCTTCGGCCCAATACTTTTCTCTAGCTTCATGACCTAGCAATGTTGAAGCATTTGGCACTTGCTTAGCTGGTTTATTTATCTGCATTTATACATGTCAATATCTTGATCGCACACTGAATCATTCTAATAGATGTACTTTTGCTGTTGGCTGTGATGCCAAGGATGTTTCCTGGTCCTTGGCCCAAGGAACGAATGGTGGAGGAGTGGGGATACGAGGTTCTCCTCATTCGACAAGAATGGAGGAGGGGTTGGGATGCAGACATTTGACCAACAGTCCTGATCTGTTGTCTGTATTTTGAAAGGGGGTGGTGTTGGTATACAGGCATTGGATAGATCGTCGAAGTCTTGCACTCCTATGGACGACTGAGCAGGATTGAATGGTGGAGGGGTTGGAATGCGCCATGGAAAGTCTGATTCATCAATCATATCTTTATATTGAACTAGGTCATAACTACTCAAGAGATGGAACTGATCATGTACCAATGTCATCAGATACATATTTGGCAGAGGCCAAGTGTTGAGAGTGGGTGACCGAGCTTGCATCTTTGGTAAAAATATTAGCATGAACAACCTCACAAAATCAATATAATAAAAAGTACCTGAGCTCAGAAAGTGAACTTGCTTCTGCATAGTGTGTTAGTATAGAGATTGTGAACGGGTGGAATGATAAGAAGGAAGAGGAACTTTGGCAGCATATGGTAATCACGACTCGGCAGTGGAGTTGTCTCGAATGTGGGAACATGGTGGCATGTGTGGACAATAACATATCCACAAGTAATTGCTAAGCCACACCATTTCAAAAGGCAAAAGCCAAACAAAGTCAAAACCTTGTCGGTCCTCGGTGCTCTGAACTCAAAACTTGGAACCCCCTTCTCCTCGTCCCCTTACTATCACCTCCATACTCGTCAAATTTATGTGCCACATATGACAATGAGCTCCATTCAATTGATTATCAATGACACGACTGCCTCCATTTACCAAGTACTCAAAGAGAAGGTACTTGGCCTGACCGACGGACCAGCAGCTTGGATGGAGGCATGGCATCAAGCAATCGTAGATCTGAAGGCCCACCTTGTACATCGTATTAATTGTAGCATATTGAGAAGCCAACTAATTGCCCTAGGACATGATCCGGGCCATTGCAGGAGGTGCTGAGAGGATCCCTCTCTTGGCTGTAGCCTGCGACATCCAGATGTCCCACTACCAGAACAATCGCTGGCCCGACTGGAGCAAGATACTTAGGAACGATGTCACCAAGTATCCAGGCCACCCTTGGCTCAATATTGGCCAAGGTGTCAATAAGGAAAGCAAGGTGAGTAGTTCGTTATATTTTTCAATCATTTCTTACAACTCCCATTCAACATCAAGGGTCAAAAGGAGAGCAAGGCATCCACAGAAGAGGATATCAATTCCTGAGAGGTACCAACAACGTCAACCGAACCAGTGACAGGGAAGGGCAAGGCGCGACAGATTGACCCACCAGAAGCTGAGCCTGAGGACCGCGGACGTTCAAGGTGCCATGTCCAAAACTCGGAGGCACTACGAGCAGGACCGTCTCGAACATGTTCAGCAGGAAGATCATGACCACCACCTCCCACTGACGACAACATCGACAATGACTCGGCACAGGTCTGCAACACCTGCGAACGACGAGGGGAGAAGTGTGTCCCAAATCCTGGGCACGCTTGCACCCAATGCAACCAATGGAAGGTATGATGCTCGCTCACAAAGTACCAACAGCTGTTGGCTCATCGTCAGCAATCCCCGTCCTCGGATGCCACAAAGCAACCTTGGCGATGCCGTGAGTCGAGTTCTCGGCCGCCATAGTCCGTTGTACACAAACCCTCCCCACCACCCCACAAAAATACTTTGCAACCCAAAGAAGTTCTGAAGATTCACATCCCTCCCCGCAACACCACTGTGGCTGTGCCTTCAGCCAGTGAGCCTGAGGCAAGCGTCAACATTGGCCCCCCCAAGAAAAAGTTTAAATTGGCAAAACCAGGCAAAGGTAAGTTGAAATTATTCCTTATATTTGAAACTCTGATTTTTTCAGTTCTTGAAGGAGTCATCATCACCAAGACGAAGAAATTGGCTCCGACTCTGAGGATACCCGAAGCATCTGCCACCACCTTGGGTCTAGCTGGATATGGCCAGATGGGTGACGAAGCCATCCATCTGGAATACCATCAATTACATCAAAGCCACCAGCACCTCCTCAAACTGCACACATGGCTCGAAGACTGAGTCAACTCCATGGCTGATTCACTGGAGACGATCAGCCTTCTGGTCACCGACCTCAGAGGCCAGCTCGTCGGAACTGGGAACACCGACACTCAAATGTGGTTCCCATTCGAATGTCCTCAAGAGCCCAGAGAATATCAAGACGTCGCTGGTGAAACATCTGGCTTAGCAATAGGTCAAGAAGTCAGCCCACAAGATGCTCTTGGCTGCCCCTCCTCCCCAATTCAATGTTCTCCCCCATCTCTCTCTGAGCCAGACGTGCCCCTTCCCAACCCCAACCCCAACCCCTCTGCCACCAGCAACCCAGTCCATCGGGTCATCGCACCACTTCCTCACCGAGCTCTGCTTCAAGGAGCTCGGCCAGCTGCCAATGTCATGTGGGGGTCTGGTCTCAATGCCTCGTCAGGCGGTAGTTGGGTCCTGCCATCCTTATTCCAACAGATACCCAGCATTTTCGGCCATCAAGCCTCCACAGCTGCAATCACAATGGACACTGAGGATGCTGCCAAGAAGGATACAATGGAGAAGAAGAGGTCGGTTGGTGAGGCTGATGAGAATACTCGGGGGATGTGACGAAGAAATTTTCGGGAAAGTATTAGTGGATTAAAATCTCGAACATGTAATGTAAATGTCCCTGACAATTGTATGTATTTCATTCTCGGACACAGATAGAAAATGATGCTCTGTATTGTATGCAAATGTAATGTTAATTTTATCGCTTCGAAGGTCGATATGTTAAAATATTAGTATCTGGTGGAAGTGGAGCCTTGCATGCTCTTCCAGATCGACATGGGGTCATAGCTTTAGATACCATTTTGTTGTCAGATCATTCAAATGTGCTTAAGGTCAACATACCCTGAGGTTTATTCCCTGCCTCAATAGATATACTTGAAGTCCGAGCTTGAGACCTTGGCTGTTGATCACTGTTCACTTGAGATTCACTGACCGAGGGCAATTCCTTTGATGTTTTGATGATGGATTTCAATTTCTTGGCATGAGGTGCTATAGTTACATTTGAGAAAAATTTAGTTTGCCATCTGAACGGACAACATTATGACACATACCTCCCTCACCATCATCAACTTGGGCCAGCCTTTTTAGAGTCTGTTTAGGCCAAGCCGTAATTTCGACCGTCGGCCTCTTGTCTCTTGGCCGAATGGATTGTGTATTGATATCAGGCTGTCTTCTGGGGGTTGTTGTATCAATTCCTGGCCTCAGTAGTGTGCAACCATCATCCTGAGCCACCTCAAATGCCTTTCGGGCATTTCTAGGCAGTCCAACCTTGAAAGGCTCCTGAGTATGTTGAGACACATTCCACTTTGACATAGCATTCTTCACAGAGGATCTCTTCGCTGCATGTTTTGATTAAACATGTAAATAGATTTATATTCCAGTCCAATAGCTTCTTACCATGTTTTGGAGGCCCGACCTTTATTGGCCTCAGTGCTCCCTCCTCGTCAGTTCGGTCAGTTCAGTCAGCACCATGGTGGATGGTGGAGTCTTTCACAGAGGGTTTTATCACTTTATAAGTTCAATAGAGGGTCAAAAATGAATGCGCAAAGAATACCATACCTTGCATGTATGCCCTCTCCTCAGATTCACTCTCTGACCAATCACTATATGGAACCGATGAACTTCGGATCTCCTTATTCTTCCCATTTTGTGGATATTTTTCATCTTCTGAGTTCGATTGGTGAGCACTGCTATGAACTCGAGTTGGAAGCTGGTCCCAAGGAAGTGCTGCCGACCAAAGTGGGACTTTCCGAGATTGTTGTGGCAGTGTCACCCGAGTCTGGTCCTCGTCGTTGCTTTTAGCAGGGTCCTGCAGCTCATTATCTGCATCCAGCCAGTATTGGAAGCCGAAGATATCGTTAGGAGCTTCATGTTGTCGTTTCCAAATAAATTCTAGGAATCATTGAGCGTCCTTGGTTTTGAGATGGCTCGGGTCATCTGGAAAGATGAAATTGTGAGGAAGATGATTGGAGCGAAATAGGTCTTCCTGGAATTCGGCCAACTTTTTGAATGGTGCCAAAACCTTTTTATTCTTGCATATCAAGCCTGTGAAAAGTTATTGTTACTCATGGTGATCATATCTGAAGTCCACATATGGTAGTGTGAGGTGAGAAAACCTCGGACCATGTTCTGCATTTCGGACCGAGTACGCCCAACAAGATCTGGGATCCAGATTTTCACATCTGACCAAGTTACCATATTCATGGCATCATCTCCACATTTTTGTCTCAGCTTCCTCCGTCTTCTGGCATCTACCTGACTCATATCCTCATCCTCATTATCGCCCTCCACTCTGTCATCGGCCAGAGTGAAACACCTTCCGAGATACCTATCCCAGTCCCCCTGGATGGCTTCAAAGCACTGGAATGCTGGGCCATTTTCAATTGCCGAGTTGAAATCAAAGCTTACTCATATCAGATGTCGGTATCTACATTAGAAAAAAATTGACTTACTAGTTAGAGAACACTTCACCCTTCTGATCCTTGAATCCAGCCATTACTACCATTTGGATCCCTTCTCTTTTCCACATCTCTTCGGCAAACTGTTTCATGGCAGATGCGATACCTCTGGTTGCAAACCTGCCTTGGCTAAGAATGCAACATGAATCCATAACTTTGGAAATGCTTACCGAGCCTTTGCTTCGGCTGTAGCACCCTGTGAGTTCCATTCGGCAGCAGTTGCCTCGGCCTGCTTGATTTCTTCAGGAGACAAGCCCTCCATCACCTTTGTGAGCATTGTCTGATAGTGCTGGAACATTGCTGATGATCCTGGTCAGGCACCAAATCGTTCCTTGATCATTCTCTTGATATTGTCTTTTCACTGCTCTCTGATCACCGACCAAGCTGTCCATGTATCTCAGAGGGTGGCACCATCCCTTCTTTTCACCTTTTGGCCCTGTTTTTGCATCCATTTCTCGTATTCCTATGGGAAATTAGCAATCCACAATTTGCATGGTAGCAGATGTTTCTCACCTGAACTTGATGGTCCCACACAACATCCTTCAGAGTCAGATTCTCCCTCAGACATCAGATCCGAGTGAGAAGAGCCATCCAGATTTTTTGTTGCTTTTTACCCCTAGTAGCCTTCCATGAAGGCCATTGCTCTTGGAGAATCTCTAGCGCATTGTCCAAAATGGTTGGAAGGTGAGACGGCCCTGCATCGGGTTCGGCCGAGACGTCCTTGGCTGGGTGATCCCCTTCCTCTGTTGTATCCTCTGAAAATTCCTCGATGGTTTCCAGAGCTTCGGTGATAGTATTATTCTCCTCGTAGTCAGACATGGTGGTGAAAAAATTCAAAGTGTAGCCCAATACATTCCTTTTTCCCTGTTCAATACAGTGTCCACACCTCTGTGCCTATGTTATTGAGTTAGCGAAGGTCATCCAATAACTGTAATATCCTTGAGTGAATTAAGATACCCTGGGCCCGGTGCCTATAGTGACTAAAATGTCTCATGAAGGTGAGTCATGTAGACCGAGGCCCCTGTTAGCGAACTCAACACCCTGAACCTAGGACCGAATAGTTATTCTGAAAGACTTCCCGAGCCCACCAAAGAGCTTAGCAACTGATTTGATCACTCAGCCAAAGTGATCGGATCAAAGTATTTCTAAATTGGAACATGCCGTTATCACTGAACAAAGTTCCGAAGTGCATTGACTCAGCTCCAACTAGCCGAGATAACATGCCATAGTGTCCGCAAAATCACATGGATAATATGCGATGCTGATTCGTGTGATGGCTTGCAGTATGGAGTGAGCTTTATCTGTGTTTCTGATTCTGCTATACTGCCTCCTGTCAGTCTAAGAATGCCAAAGAATCCACACAAACAAAAGATCAATCCTGCAAGGGTGACTCACGCCAAATGGATAACCAAGAACACAACAAGGGGGCCCAAGATGACTCTTGTCAGAGAGGCTATCAAGAATTCAGCTTCAGCAACTCCATCCCAATCTGTCCAGTCCACTCCAAGCAAGCCTGGACCATCCAACTCTTGGTCAACCTTTGGTGCTAACATGTATGTCCTTCAATATCCTTGGGTTCACTATTTTGATGATGTCTGGTCAAGTGTCATATCCATCGAATCCGGTACTCCGGACTTAACTCCGGACAACTCCGGACACCTTTCCTGCGACCTCCGGTGCGTTCTCGATGAGTCCGCATCCCTGACACCCCGGAC
>JBBPKS010000391.1:0-13515 GCA_038089355.1 Pulveroboletus ridleyi | reverse complement strand
CGAAGATAGGGAAAAGGGGTGACATAAGGAATGCGTACTGATGTGCCGTTAGACGCAAGTCCGGCCTTCCTATCCATCTCCGAACGCTTCCATAGGACTTCGGTAACTCCTATGTAGGAGTTGTAGGAGTTCGTCCGGAACTTCGTTAAGGAACTTCGGAGTTGGACAGGAGGGCCCGGAGGAGATCGGAGTTGTCATCTCCAACACCCTCACCACCAGCACTCTCCCCCTTGACCTCATTGCCACCAATCCCAGGACCACCACCAGGCGCAGGACTGTCAGCCACAACAGCTGGCTCCACACCAAGCACACCATGGGGCAAGGTAAGTCTGCCAGCCCGTCCATTGTGTGTACCTGCATGCTCACACAACATGTGGATGTAAGGTGATTCCAGTGTGCTGTTGGGTCGAATGATGAAGCAATGGCACAGGTCCTGGGTTCACAGGAGTGGGGAAAGGAGGTCGAATGGGTGAGGTAGGCAGCAGGTCTTCAGAACCAGGTGCATTGGGTCTGTTATGATCAGTAGATGATGAGCTAACTACCTTGTCATCGGATCACCCGTCCACACAAACAGATTCCACAGTACGACCCAGGATCAGGCCAATGTGACATTCGAACATGACATTGCACTCGATAGTGACATGATTCCCATCATGAAGCCAGACCTGATGAGCTGTGCTCTCAGTGTTAAAACCCACCCAACACCCCTCCTGAGCATGGTCACCAAGTTTCAAACCGTTCACATTGTGAACCCAGATGCAGCATCCCCATTCAGGTAAGTCGCCAATGTCACCCTTCTGCCTGTAAAGCAGCTCGTGTGGTGTCACACTGTCAAGTGCAACAGTACCCATCCTGTTCTTTACCCATTATGCAATGCGCTAACACTTCCCCCCACAGCATCTTTGGTAATCCAGTAGCGTGTAGCATGGTGCACATGTGCTCAACCATGGTGCAGTTAAGCCACTCAGCCACACCATTGGATTGGGGGTGACTGTGGATGGTGAGTTTCTGCTCAGTACCGTTCGCAGCAAGGTGTCATTTGAAGTCATCACCCAGGTACTCGCTACCACGATCCGAATGCAAGTGTTTGATATGGGTGCCAAATTGGGTGCTCAACCACACCTCAAACTGATGGTAGGTGTTAAAGGTATTGGATTTTGTGTAAAGGAGGTAAATTTATGAGTAACGTGAATAGTCATCTGTAAATGATACATAGTACGATTTGTGCCCTGGTGTAGCGACAGGGGATGGGCCCCACACATTGCTATGGATTTCGTCACCAATGGTGTCATGTCGTTTCGGTTCATGAGTCTTTCCAGTAGGTTTGCGAATTGCTTTCCCATACTCACATGACTTACACTGACCCATCATTTCTGATAGTGGGTTGAGCTTGACTCTAGTGAGGAGCCCCTTTGCAAGCATGCCACGAATGGAGGAAGGAGCAATGTGACATAGACGATGGTGCAGTGCCTCCATCATCAGCATCATAACTCCCCCTGTGACACCAGCGAGCAGTGAGTCAGGATGTTGTACCTGATATAACCCATTGACAAGCAGGACTTCTCCAAGCAGCTTCCATGAGGGGTTGAAAATCCAACAGACATTGTTATGAAAAAGAGTAACATAACCAGTGGCAGCGAGTTTCGCAATAGAGATAAGGGTTGCACCCATACTTGGTGCATATAAGACATCCTTCAATAGTACGTGAGTAAATTCCTTCCCATTCAGGAGGTGAACATGAAGGTCACCCTTTTCAATGGTGTTAAAGGTGCATTTGTCGGCTGCTTTGATAGGATAAGGAGGAATGTTGACGTAGTTCAACAGATGCTGGTAATATGGGATAAGGTGAAGGGTGGCTCCAGTATTGTATAGTTCAATGGTTGATGAGTTGGATGCAGCGATGGAAACTGATAGCTCCACATCCCTGCTAGAAGAGGCAAGCCAGACAGCATCAGGTTCCGGTTTAGCATCTGCTGAGTTAGCCTTCATCTTCATGTGCGATGACTGACCGTCTTTTGAACCAGATGACTTGTCCTTCTTGCCGCACAACTTCTTTGGGGCCTTAACCTCTCAGCCTCCACCTTCTTCATAGCACTGATCCTTATGATGGCCGCTCCAGCCACAGTTGAAATAGGTGCCACTAAAGGTTCATTTCTTTGACCTGTCAGCTGAGAAAGCTGCATTCTCTGCCTTCCCTTTAGATTTCCCTCCCAAGTGAATTGCCATGCAGTCATACTCATTGAGAATGAGGGTGGTTAATAGGTCAGCAGAGTGTGTCTTGCTGGTGATC
Source organism: Pulveroboletus ridleyi (assembly GCA_038089355.1). Taxonomy (NCBI): domain Eukaryota; kingdom Fungi; phylum Basidiomycota; class Agaricomycetes; order Boletales; family Boletaceae; genus Pulveroboletus; species Pulveroboletus ridleyi. Next base: position 11,225 of record JBBPKS010000391.1, on the reverse strand, counting down.
TGCATGTTCGACAACATGGAGGAAAGGAGTGAGTTATAGGACGGGGGTAGGGAGGTGAAAATTATGTTGAACATTTCGATGTCAGAGAGTGACATACCCATCGAGGCAAGTTCCTTGCGCATAGCCAAGATCTTCTCTAAGTGTGCATGGGCATCGCCACCATCCTTCAATTTTAACTCACCAAGCTGACGTCTTAGTTCCACGCTGATGACAGCAGATCAATTCTCAAATAGATCCTTGAGCATATCAAAGCACTCAAGGGCAGTTGACTTCCCCTGGATTCAGAGGAACAAGGAGGTTGGTAAGATGATGGCAATCTGCTGTTGGATGAGGGCATCCTTTTCGCTCCAACTGGCGAGCGCCAGCTCATACTTGGTAACAGCAAGCAACTCATCATTAGTAGTCGGCGACCATCCAGACAGCTTGTTAGCAGCTGGACTGGTGGGTGGCGTCGTGGTTCCTGTAATGTGGCCAAGCAGGTCTCTTGTAGTTAAAGACCATTTGAGTCTTCTCTTCCATAGAAACCACTCCTTCCCAGAAGTGTCAAGCTTTGGGACTTTCATAAATTCATTGTCGATCTTAAAAGAGTGTGCCATAGTGAAATCAGATGCAAGTATCAAAGTCCGAGTGGCAAGGTTAATGGCTGGGGCTCATAACCTGTAAGAATCACTCAGTGACTGTCAGAGTCAACTAATATATTAGTAGCTACCTGTAAGAATCACTAAGGAGGTAGCTATGAGAAATAGTACATTGTACAAAGAAAGTGGCTCACCTCAGTGACTGTCAGAGTCAACTGAGGTATGCAAAGAAATGTCCAAAAGATAAAGAGACGAGCACAAAAGACTGAGATTACATAATCAAGGTCTGCACCATATACAAGTAATAACAACAGTGGGGGCCTTGACGATACGCCCCACCCAATGGGCCGCCACCTAATCAGCAGTTCACACAATACAGTGTAAAACACTAATCCTATCCAGAGTGGATAAGGACTAGAAAAAGAAAAGGGTGCAAGTATAAACTCGACCCAAGGGAGAGGAACAGGAAAGACAGGCTGAAGTGAGTAAAGGATCTAAGTAGCTCCCTTCTCACACAGACAGGAAGTGGAGGAGCAGAAAGATGCTGAAAGCTGTATTCTGAGATGTGATACACCCATTTTATAGTCCTGGGAATACCTGTGGACTTCTATCTACAAGATCTGACTAATCCGGGGCCAAATGGCACCCAGAAGGTATGTAATCTAAAATAATCCAGTCCGGATGAAACGAATCTGGTACCAGATCAACACAATCTGGACCCAGATGGATGGGTGGATTGTGTGAAAGAGTCTGGACAAATGAAGAAAGGGACAGAAGATGGAAGAGACCTACCCAGATGGATGACAGACACTTTGAATGGACTCTTAAATGGATGACAGAAGGGGGCCTGCAACCGTAGGAGGATCTGACCTCCTACATTTGCAGAGGACTTGAATGCTGATTGTCCCCAGTCAGTCACGTGACTGTGGGAAGTTGCAGCTTGGCAAAGACAATAGTGCAGTGGGTGGACCGAGTGTCCACCCAATTACAGGTCAGGCTCTGTAATACGTCATGTCATGTCTCTCTTTTATTCTCTCATCTCTTCTCTCTACTAATAATGTTCAATGCAGATGAGATCCTCATGTTCATGTCACAACCGGCCCAAGACAAGGCACAGAAACATGCCTGGGCCAATCTCGAAGTGGTGAGCGAGTCAATTCGCATCATCACTAAGACTGTCCCGGATGACAAAGAAGAACTCAAAGAAGAGAAGATGATGTGGGTTGCTGAGTGGGAAACCACTGTGGTGCATAACTGGATCTCATTCCTGTTCTAGTTGCTAATCCATTGCAGAGGCATGCACTTGGGTGCTTACAAGATGCTCACCACCTTGGTGTCGAGGCACTCCTCAACCCCAGAACGGCAGAGAAGATACTGGAGTCCAATGAAACCGCCACTAGATGGAAAAACGAGGCAACTATCCAGCAGCAGCCATGAAATGATGAAGATATGCAGGTTCCAAACAAGGTCAAGCTGGCACATGCCTTAGAAAAGGTTGAACAAGCAGCTGTCCCATTGCAGGTGGATATAATCCCAACAGATCTGCTTTTGGGACCAAGCAAGGAGATGGGTATGAAGAAGTGACTCCCTGTCATTGTAATCCTACCACGGCCAACCAAGGTAAGTAGCAAAGCCAGTACCACTATATCCATGCTAACAATTCAAATCAGCAACAACGGGTCATCTCAGATGATGAAGATGAGGATGGTGAAGGCAACGATGATGAGCCCATCCAGAAGAAGGTCATGGCTGGCAGTGCTTACATCACCTACAATGAGCTATGCAGTGGATGCACAAAGGCAAAGATCCAGTGCCAGGGTCATGACGGTCACACTTGTAATTGATGCCAAGGCCTCAAGGCCAAGTGTGAGAAGTTGGGTGGTTGTGGGGGAAGGGTGTCCAGGACAATGAGCAGCAGAAGGAGATGCCCCAGAAGAAGAAGGGGAAGGGGAAAGCCCCAGGTGAGTGGTATCTGCATTCTGTACATGCAACTGACTTCATGCTAGAAGCTCCTACCTGCTCCCATCACATCTGAGTCCTGGCATGGGTACTCAAAATATCTGACAGCAAATGCGACAACAGCCAGGAAGACAGACTGGAACCACCAAACATGAAGTGGTGCCCACACACAGGTGAAGTTGATCCAGAGGTGCACAAGGTGGGTCTCCAGACCCTAGCCCTCCTGGAAAACAAGTTCTTGCATGCCCAGGGGCAGATCCGAGAGGCTATATCTGGGATGCAAGAATCAGTCATGTGGGCCCAAAAGTCAGTGGCTGTGTTCAAAGAGGTATGGGCTGATCTGGTGATTGTGAAGGTGGCAATGGGTAGGTGGTGAGCAATGTGGTCATCATAATTAGTTTGTATCTCATCTCGTGTCCACATCCAATCTGTTCCATGTCCATGTCTGATCCATGTGAGTCCAATCTGTGTGAGATCTGAACAAAAGAAGTGAAAACAAATAAGTAAACAGGTGCAAGGATGTATGATAATTCAAAAATAAGAAACCAGATGCAGGGTACCACCTGACTTGTCTTCATCAATCTACTCACTGTGTCTATACCTACCTGGATCCCAAATGGATGGATACTGGATTGATACCAGGTTGAAAGAACAAACTACTGGGTAAAGTGCACTGGTCTCAGGGTGCGATTGAAAGTGAATATCTAAATATGATGACTATGAGATGGAGAGAATGGAATGCTATATGGGTGTTTTTGTTTTACTTACGACAAAGGACTGCAATGTGCAACTAAACAATAGTATGAGAGACTGTTGTGTTTCTTAGTGATATGCATGAGATGACAACACCGGATGAAAACTGGGATGAAATAGATAGCACTGGACTAAATTCAGGATGAAACCAATACATACATAGTGGGTTTGTAATAAAGTTGCAGGTGTCTGACCTGACTTGCTTTCCTTGATCTACTTCTTCCTTCTATGTCTGTGACACGACCAAACCAGATGAGACTGGATTGATGATGGACAGATTCCAGATAGTCAGTATGATCCAGAATAAGGATAAAAAGTGATGTATGCATAACAGACATGAAAACGACAAAAACGCAAAAATGAAATAACAAAGAACAGGGACGAAATGAGTAGTGAGTACCTCCCCCCAGGGTACTATGAATGATGACCTCCCAGGCATTGCAAGCCGGGAGAGGGGGAGGAAGGACAAAAGATGAATAGAAACCTATAGTATGATTGGGGGGCCAGATAGGCAGTTTCGAATCACAAGGGGCAAAAGGAGCCCAACAAAGAGAAGATGAAATAGAGGGGGAAAGAATTAAACAGGGTTGACCAACCAGGTGATGACAAAAAATGTCCTGTTACGAGGACAGCAGAATGGAATCACCTGAGAAGGGTGATGGGATTGACAGATGTGGAGATGAGACTAAGATGAAAGGGGAAAAGTCAGTAGACACAGACAATAGAGGAGGAGAGAGATCCAGTATGATGGATCCAGTCAATAGATGGTCATCTGGCATGGCAGATGATGATATGAATATGGGCAACAGCCTAGATATGGATAGTGACAATGATGATGACAATGATGGAGACGATGATGATGAAAGGAGTGAGCTGGATACAACAGGTAATGATGATAATGGAATGTCAGCAGAAATGGATGATGAAGGAAAAGGAATGGACTCTGCTATGGTGGCCTGCTTGAACATTGAGATAACGGGTGGTGGTGATGCTGCAACCATACAATGTTCCTGGAAGGTCTGCAATACCCCTGCTAAATACTTCCTGTATTCCATCTGCTCAGGGTCCTCTAGGCAAACCGGACATAGCTCTCATTTGACCAGACTGAACACCTCCGGGTCGACGTCCATGATGGCATCTCTAGCCAGGACAGATACTGACAGAACTGGGTGTGATATCCATGGTGGCTGTGTAACTGGATTTGAGTGGTGACATGGCTGTGGCAAGGCAGGGGTGACCCGAGGTGGTGGCATTGATGGCTGATGTGCCATGGGTGATGAGGGCCTCTAGATGGGCACCTGAACAGATGGGGAGCATGGTGCAGGTGGTATCAATGGCTGAACATGGGTGACTAGGGATGAGAATGGATCTGGATATGATACTGGACTCGAGACTGGAGGTGATGCAAGTGGATGTGTGACAACTGATGGTGGTGACAGATGAGGGTGTGAAACTGGATTCAGAATGATCAGTGACATAGGCAGAATGATGGCTATAGATGCTGGTGTGGGTACCAAATGTGGATGTGGCACTGGTGTAGAAATGACAGATGGGGTAGGCAGCACACTGGTGGTTGGAAATAATGACCAAAATGGTGTCATGTCAGTCCAGGGTCCTGATAAAATGAATGTAGCTGCTGCCAGAACATCTGACAGCAGATAAACAGCTTCTGGATGTATGTCTGACCTAACAACCTCCAGGTGCTGTTGGACCTGAACCTCAAGATCCTGTGGGAATCCAGTCATAAACAGCCAATCCTGATCTAGATCAGATAGCTTCCAGGTTGAAACAAGCAGATTGGCGACTTTGAGGAATTGCCTATAATATGCTCTGAGGTCCTTGAGAGAGTGCATCAGCTTCAACCTAAACTGCTCTGTGACTGCAAGAAGATCTGCTCAGCTGTGCCTAGCTGATCCCTCACATCCAGGATAGTTCTTCTTGACTGCTACTGCAAATGTGTCCCAACCCAGGACTGGATTCAATGCTTCTGGGAGGTACTCCCAGAGTTCAGCATCATCAAAGTCAGCATAGTAGATGGCAAGCTTGATCTTCTGCACATGGTCATATCTGAGGGTGTCTCCAAGGGTGGAAATGTCATAAAAGAAGCCAGGTAGCTGTCATGGTCTGCTTGCATCGAATTGAGGGGCTTTGGGAGTGTCCTGGCAGGGTTGGATGAGGGTAGTTGGCATGCTGACATAATGGTCCGTGGGTGCAGAATGGAGAAATGACATAGGTACTCTGAATGCAGAATGACAGGATGTGTGGTAATGAACCAGAAAAGGAATTGATGGTGGCAGAATGAATGATGATGAGACAGCAAATGAGTGAACTAGGGGTAGATAAGAAGTGACAGGGATGGGATAAATGAAGGACCAAAAAAAAGGGTTGATTCAAAATACGAAGGGGGCCAGGCCATGAACAGTCCCTCAGGCTCCATGTTCCACTGAACTACACCCTCCCTCATGGTGGGCTCCAGTTGTAAAACACTAATCCCATTCAGAGTGGATAAGGACTAGAAAAAGAAAAGGGTGTGAGTATAAACTTGACCCAAGGGAGGGGGACAGGAAAGACAGGCTGAAGTGAGTAGAGGACCTAGGCAGCTCCCTTCTCACACAGACAGGAAGTGAAAGATCAGAAAGATGCTGAAAGCTGTATTCTGAGGTGTGATACACCTATTTTATAGTCCCAGGAATACCCATAGACTTCTATCTACAAGATCTGGCTAATCCAGGGCCAAACGGCACCCAGAAGGTATGTAATCTAAAATAATCCAGTCTGGATGAAATGAATCCAGTACTGGATCGATGCAATCTGGACCCAGATGGACAGGCAGATTGTGCGAAAGAGTCCAGACAAATGAAGAAAGGGATAGAAGATAGAAGAGACCTACCTGGATAGATGATGGTCACTTTAAATGGACTCTTAAACAGACGACAGAAGGGGGCCTGCAACCATAGGAGGATCTGACCTTCTACAACAGAACCCAACCTGGGCATGGTGCACCCATATAAATCAATGCTGTTATAGGACAGCTGCAAAACCCGAACATTACATGTTACAACTGTGGCGAGGCAGGCCACATACAAAGATACTGCCAGAAACTGTGGAAGCTGCAAGGCCCACAACAAGGAAGGACTCAGCTGAAGCCCCAGAACCTTCAGCAAGTTTGAATACCTAGTGCCGATGGGTACTACACTGAAGCATGGGTGGAGGACCTACCAGCCAATCAACCTCCTGTGCCACAAGTGCAAATGGCTGTCCAGTCAGCTATGACAAATCAACAAGAATATATGTCAGATGAGGCCTATACATATTGGGCCAATGTCTTTGAATTAGAAGCCAAGGCAAAAGCATCCAAGGCTTTAAAAGGAAGCTGCTGACCGGGAGTAGGGTACTGGTTGGCAATAGTTTATTCACTGCAAGACTAAAAGCTGAAAAACAAAACAAAAAATTAGAAAACCTATTAAACATTAAAAAAATAGTTATCGCACATTTGGACCCCTTGATTAGGGATGATAGTGACATTATATTTAGACCTGATTTCAAGCCAATGGACTCAGCCAAATGTAGTACTACCCCTGTAAGTCCTGTGGACATCCTCAGGCACACTGGTAGAAAAGTGGTAGGTGTAGACAACTCATTGACCGTGCTCAAGGGTGAATTGATTAGCCCCATAGCTGGCACTGAGCCTGTAGCCAAGCTTTCCGAGTGCACTGATGAGGATTTTCCTATCCATACAATTAGTCAGGTTCTCATTAATTTAAAGAATTTTCCACCGTCTGCCAGGGAGTCTCAAAAGAGCTCAGCACCAGACTTAAAACATAGTGTGCTTAATTCCCTATTTAAGAAGACAGTGTTCCCATCAGTATTTATTAATAAAATCCCTACAGAAAACACATTGAAGAATCCCAAAGAGTTTTCTGTCTCCGTCAATATATGATACCAATTCAAAAAAGAAGAAAAACAAGAAATGATACTCGCCCTACTCAATTCTGGAGCAGTCAATACTTTTGTCAACCAAAAATGGTGTGCCAAGCACAAAATCAATCTCATCCCTCTCAATGAGGAAATTAACATGTACAATGCAGATGGCCAAGTTGGATCTCTTGGGAAAATCTTGCACAAAGCCAAACTCATGGCTTCAATCAACAGGCATCACAAGAAAATACATGTGTTTGTTATTGGGCTGGGAACTAACCTGATGATTATAGGATACAATTGGCTCTCATGCCACAACCCTGAAATCAACTGGGTTGATAAAAAACTGGGCTTCACTTGGTGCACTGATGAATGCAATGCATATGCACAGGCACTTATTAGAAGCATTGAGCCCGGACTCAAAGAAAAGGTTCCTGAAGTCTACCATGACTTCCTTGATGTGTTCTCTGAACAGGAATCAAACTGTCTGCCCCTGCACAAGCCATGAGATTATGCTATAGATCTGAAGCCAGACTTCGTGCCAAAAAAGGGTTGAGTCATTCCCCTTTCGGATACTGAACTAGAGGAAGTCTGCAGCTTTATTGAAAAAGAGGTCAAAAAGGGATATCTCTGTCCCTTGAAATCCCCTCAAACTTCGCCAGTATTCTTCATCCTGAAGAAGGATGGAAAGAAACGGCTCATTATGGACTATCATTATGTAAACAAGAGAACTGTCAAAAATGCTTACCCTCTACCCCTTATCTTGCAGCTAGTGGATCAGCTCAAGGGTGCAGATATGTTCACCGCAATGGACTTGTGCTGGGGCTACAACAATGTTCACATCAAGGAGGGTGATGAATGGAAAGTGGCATTTGTAATGCCTATTGGAGCTTATGAGCCAACAGTAATGTATTTTGGGCTTACTAACTCACTGCTCACGTTCCAGAATGTGATGAATGACATTTTCACTGACCAATATGCCTTCCTAATTATTTATATGGATGACATGATGATCTTCACAAAGGGCAAAACAAAAGAGCAACACAAAGCCCTTGTCAAAGAAGTCCTCCAACAACTCTATGAAAATGATCTATTTATCAAACCAGAAAAATGCTTCTTCAGTGCCAATAAGGTGGAATTCCTTGGCATGAATGTCTTGAGACATGGTGTCAAGATAAAACCCAAGTCATTGCCAACTGGCCAGAATGAACTTGCTTGAAGCAAGTACAGGCCTTCCTAGGTCTCTGTAATTATTATCAAAAATTCATCGCCAGTTTCGCCGACATCACTAGGCCATTGAATGACTTAACAAAAAAGGACACCCCCTTCCAGTGGGGTCATGAAGAAAAATGGGCATTTGAAGCCCTCAAAAAGAAATTCACAGAAGCACTGCTCCTTGTGTATCTTGACTCAACACAAGGTATGCAGTTAGAAACTGATGCCTCAGATATTGTAACAGGAGCTGTTCTCTGGCAGGAATGCAAAGACATGGAAATGGTGACCCTGTGCCTTCCTCTCGCATAGCTTCAATGCCACTGAGTGGAATTACCCTATTTATGATAAAGAACTGCTTGTGGTTATCTGTGCCTTAGAAGAATGGCGCCATTACCTGATTGGAAGAGACCAGTTCAAGATCTGGACCGATCACCAAAACTTAGAATATTGGAAAAAGCCACAGACATTATCTGACTGACAAGCATGATAGTATGTGCTTCTCCAAGAATTCAACCTTACATTCGTTTATCGGCCTGGGTCAATCAACCAAGCTGATGCCCTATCCTGCTGTCTGGATCATGGCAATGCTGTCACAGACTTAAACAAAGACATCATTATGTTATCCGAAAAACTATTCATATCCAGAGTTACCTTAGAATCACCATTCCATATTAACCTATGAAAGAATCAGAAAAAATACAAAACAAAAAAATAAATCACTTTACCTATGATACAATTTCCTCTCTCTTCCTTAATGAAAACTCCGACCAGATTTATGTCCTGAAATTGTTATGTCTTGACCCCCTTAAATTATCTCATGATGATCCAGTATCAGGGCATGCAGGCATGTACCACACTTACAATAGGATTTGATGTGCATTCTCCTGGCTAGGAATGCACAAAGACATCACAAATTATGTAAATCACTGCTACACGTGTACCCTCACAAAGGAATCACAAACAGCACCAAAGCAGTCAATCCAACCTCTTCCTGTGTCCAAGCGATCTTGGGAAGATTTATCTGTAGATTTCATTACTGGACTTCTGGAAAGTCATGATTTCAATGCCATTTGCATTATTGTAGACCAATTCAGCAAAGAAGTTATTTATAAACCATGTAAAAAGGCAACATCCTTTTTGTTCTGAGGTTAGGTGTTGGCTAATGAGTGGACAGGTTATTCTCAGTCTTCAGTAAAAGTACTAGACTATATATTACTGTCCTTTTCAGGTAAGTTGTTGCCATGGGAAAATCACACCAAAAAATGCACCTCAACTTCGGCCACATGTATCTTCTCAACACCCACCCAGATTGTGACTGGTGTAACACCAATCAACTTGGACAGTCTAGGAGAAGGTTTTCCACACCCTAAAAATCTAAAAAACTGAAAATCTGGAAATTCAGTTTTTCAGGCCTTCAGCCTTTTGTGCAGCAGTGAGATCTCCTTTCTATATTCCAATCCAGGGCTCAAAAAGCATTGTAGTCATGCCACAAGGTCAGAAAACCAGCCCCGATATCCAATGAGCCATTATTTGACTTGCTAAGTTCCTTAACCATGAACAGATCAGTGTAACCTTTTCACTCATCTTGTCCAACAGATGGCACTGTCCTTGATGGGGGCAAGAGGAATGGGATTAGATAGAATCTGCTCAGTGGTGTTGATATGAGGTAAGTCATTGCACTTCTGTGTTTGGAATATTGGCTCAAGCTCTCCAGGCTACCTTCAAATCCATCACATCTGTTGTCCAGGCTACCTTCAAATCCATCAAGTCTATTGTCCTGCTACTAAAGTAAGTCATCACACTTGTGTATTTTGAATATTGGCTCAAGCTGTCCAAACTACCTTCAAATCCATCAAGTCTATTGTCCTGCTACTAAAGTAAGTCATCACACTTGCATATTTTGAATATTGGCTTAAGCTCTCCAGGCTATCTTCAAATCCATCAAGTCTGTTTTCCCGCTACTAAAGTAAGTTATTACACTTGCATATTTCGAATATTGACTCAAGCTCTCCAGGCTACCTTCAAATCCATCACGTCTGTTGTCCCACTACTAAAGTAAGTTATTATGCATATTTCAAATATTGGCTCAGGCTGTCCAGGCTACCTTCAAATCCATCATGTCTGTTGTCCCACTACTGCTCTAGCTGTCACTGATCCCCCATTGTAGCCTGCTCAGCCACCACACCAATGACAACTCCATCTCCTTTAGTAGAGTGATATTGTAGATACCATGTCTGATTGTTTTATTCTTACTCTGATGGCAAAGAGTATATATGAATTGATATATTGATGCAGCAATAACAGATGCGAGCAATGTACTACATAGTTATCAAGCTAAGAGCCTGGGTAATCTACTGCCTAGCCTATAGCTCGCAAATCAGTATCAACAAACTGAAGAATCAGAATAGCAGTCCCCATCTCAATCTCTAACAAATCTTGCAGTACCTGGATGGACATATACAGTGACTTCCAAAATTGAGTCAATGTTTTAAGAATTTGGAGTATTTGTTATATAGCTCAGGAACAAGAACAAATAGAGCCAAAATGTAAGTGAGTAGGAGGTAGTATGTGCTCTTGGCTATGTGTCAAGAAAAGAATTATGTAATTTGAATAAGTATCCATGGAGATATAGTCAATTCAATTCACTATGTCATTGACTCAATTATGTAACTATGTATCTATTAGATTTGTCAAAGTTTGATAGCCATGATATGTAACTCTTGATAGAACCTTGGTAGATGGTTACCATAGTTACAGTATCTTAGTAACCACTTCAGCTGACACTATTTAAGCACTAGTTTC
>JBBPKS010000390.1:0-13527 GCA_038089355.1 Pulveroboletus ridleyi | reverse complement strand
TTCCATTGCTGCATCCAACTCATTAACCATTAAGCTATATGATAGTGGAGCTACCCTTCACCTTACTCCATATCACCAGCATCTGTTGAATTATGTTGATATTCCTCCTTACCCTATCAAAGTGGCCGACAAATACACCTTTAACACTATCAGAAAGGGCAATCTTCATGTCCACCTCCTGAATGGGAAGAAATCTACTCACATATGTACTACTGAAGGATGTCTTATATGTGCCCAGTATGGGTACAACCCTCATCTCTATTGTGAAGCTTGCTGCCACCAGATCTGTTGCTCTTTTCCATAACAACATCTGTCAGATTTTTTACCACTTGTGGAAGCTGCTTGGGGAAGTCCCACTTGTTAATGGGTTATATTGGGTGCAAAATCCTGACTCACCACTTGCTGGTGTTGCAGGGGAAGTTACAATGCTGACAATGAAGGCACTGTATCATTGTCTGTGCCACATTGCTTTTTCCTTTATCTGTGGCATGCTTGCAAAGGAGCTCCTTGCTGGAGTCAAGTTTGACCCACTGTCAGAAATGATGGGTCAGTGTGAGTCATGTGAGTATGGGAAAGCTATTCACAAACCTACCAGGAAGACTTGTGAGCCAAAATGATATGACACCAGATGAAGTCAATAGTGATGTGTGGGGCCCATCCCCTGTCACTACTTCAGGGCACAAATCATATTATGTATTGTTTATAGATGACTATTCATGTTTCTCATAGGTTTACCTCCTTTGTGCAAAATCCAATACCTTTGATGCCTATTGTCAGTTCAAGGCCTGGTTAGCCACCCAATTCAGCACTCACATCAAATGCCTGCACTCCGATTGTGGTGGTGAATACCTGGGTGATGAATTTCAGCAACACCACCTTGCAACCAAATGAACTGAGCATAAACTTACCATATACAACCACCCACAGTCTAACAGTGTGGCTGAGCAGCTTAACTGCACACTGGTTGAGCATGTGCACACAATGCTGACAGAATGCTTTCCTTTATTTCCCCTTATTTCATTATCTCATTATCTTATCTTCACCCTCCTGATCCTTCCAGAACATTCTATGACATCACAGGCCTAGACCATACATTATTGCCAAGCCAGTGACTCATCATGATGTCACCAATCAGTCAGCGTATCACTCATCTCTCTCACACCTGCTCTACATAAATCCCTACCTACATATATATACTCATCAGTATGCTATACCTATCTCTTATGCTTGGAATTCATTGTTTCTCCTCATCTCTACTTGAGTATTCTCTTGTCTTTTGAGGTTCCTGATATAATTCCAAGTGTATTCTAGGTGCTGTTGCACTTTGTGATCCTGCCCCCTGCCCTTTGCCCTATCTGTTATCAAGACTGCCTAGGTCACTGAGCCTTTTGCTTGCCCTAGTTCTCTATCATACTCCCGCCTTCTGCTGAGCCGTCAAAAGCCCTATATAGGGGACCTTCGGTAGACACATTGCGATCACCATTCCTGTAACACGTTCTCACATCAGCGCCACCCACTTGGGCCGTTGGTACTCTCCCCTCACCACACATACTCTTGCTGGTCACTGCCCCCTTCGGGAAAACCATCCTCATCAAGTCCCCCAACTTGTCCCCATAGAGCAGGAGCGATCCATTGACCCCAACAACATCCCCACACTAGCTTTCCTAGATATTGTGGACATTGTCTGTTACTGACTCTTGACCCTTGAGGCCCACCTAGCCCTTGAGAGCCTTACCAAGCCCATTGACACCGCCCCTGAGGTCTACCATCACCAGCCTCTTACCCTTGCCAAGTACTGGGCCATTGATTGCCAATTCTTGAACTTTGAAAATTTCCTTTTTAAGACCCTCAACAACATCTAACTGTGTTGACCCCTCAGTCCTCTGATTCATTCCCCCACATTGAAGTCAGGATGTCCAGAACATTGTGACAAGAAGAGAAAAAACCTGAGACCAAAACGCCCCTGTCCACCATAATCTATGGCCAAGAGGAGTTCACCTTTGAGGAGAGATACACCAACTGGCTAGAGTGGTACCATTATGACCATGAAACACACCGCTACCCCCTGGTCCCAGACATGGCAACATTTATTAACAAAGCCAGAGAGAAGGCCTGAAAAGTGGTGGCAGCAGAACAGCCCATCAAATCAAAGAAGGTGAAGAAGGTGAAGAAAGTGCCAATTCCCCAACCAATCCTGTCAGACAGAGATGACTCCTTGGACTCTGTTCCCAACCCTCACCCCTGAGGAGAACGTTCACTGAAGCAACCCACCGAGATCCTGAGACCAGCTGGACCCAAGTTAGGCAAGTTGTGGGCCAAGAAATCACAGATATTCAAGGGGGACAAGAAGAAGTATCCCTTGTGAAAAACTCCCTACATACTTACCTTCTTGGCTTTGACGAAAACCCTACTGATAAACAAAGGATTGTCATTGCCCTTAGGTTCCTCAGAGGCAATGAGGCTGACAGTGCTTAGCAGTTTGCGAACACCTACCATGATGAGAGGCTTCCTTATTACCCAGATACTTTCGCCTCCTTCATGGGGCAACTTGATGCCAGCTTCTTATCCATTACACGTGTGCAGAAAGTATATGATAAGTTTTAAAAGCTTAGACAGGGATGCAATGAGTCTATTGAAGACTTCTTTATCCAATTCTTCTAACTTGTTCATGAATCTGACCTTGTCATTGATGAGGAGACCAAGAAGTTGCTCTTGCACATTGTGCAAAAGGGTGTACATAAAGAAATCATCACCCTTGCTGAGACCTCTAACACCATGGTTGCCTTCTTCTGTTCCCTCCATGTCTGGGAAAAATACCTCATCCATGCTGAAGCTACACTCCAGCAAAGGAAAGCCCACAAATCAGGCTTTAAACCCCAGATGTGACTCTGACTGGGACAAAACTCTATGGCCAATTCCTGTCCCTCTGCCTCCTCTTCTTAACCAGCAGAACAGTCAGCTAAGCCAGATCTGAACCAAGTGGGAACTTTTGGCAGCCAAGAAATCCCAATGGATATTGGCAAGGCCAGAGCAGAAGGACTCTGCTTCAAATGCAGAAAGCCCTGGCCCTGCACCAACTACCCTCCTTGTTATGAATCCCCTTGCACCTAACTTTTACCCTCACATTCCTTTTCTTCACTTTTCTTCATCCTCACATTCATTATGTCATGTGACCTCCGCAAGGCCAATCACATGACCAGTCACATGATGAATCCAGACCCTGACATCATCTATGACATCATAGCCTCAAGGTCACCACATAGCAAATCCTAGACTATCTTAGACCCTTGTCTCCATCGGATTTCCATGGCAATTCTGCCACCTCCTAGATCTCCTGATCCAATCTAATCTCCCCTTGTATCCATTAGTATATATTGGATCTTGATCCCGATCCTTGGATCTCTGATCCTATCTCCTAGGACTATGACCTAGATCTCAGAGCTTGCCTTCTTGCAGCCTGACCTCTTTAATCTCTGTCCTTCCATTCCCTTATTACACTTACCATATTACATTCGTTACCATGTATAGTAGTGTACAGCTTGGTCTGTGCATGGACCCAGGCAATATATAAGGCCAGTGGCCTAAAGCTGGGAATTCCAGCTTTAGCCACTTGTTAATTGGCTCCTCCTCTGTCTGCTAAGGGCTTGGCCTTTGGGCCTCATCCCTTATGAAGGCTCTATGATGGTTCCTGCTCTGGCTAGCCCCCGATACAGGGCATCCTTTCTCTCTGCTGGGTAGCTCCATCATCAGCTTTCTCTCTTTAGGGTTATGATTTGATCCATCCGACAGTTAGGTTTGGTTTCTTGGTGAACATGATAAGCCGTTCACAACACTCCTTGCCTGCACAAAGCAATTCATCACCTCAAGTATAAGGGGTGTAAGATCTTTTATGAAAATATGAGGGAACTAGCAGAGATGATGAAGACAGTGGATAAGAACAAGCAGGGTTTTGGAAAGGAGGATTAGGTATGGGTCAACCCCCTCCTCATGTATCAGCTACATCATTTTCTTCTTTGGACAATAAATTTGCCATTTTGTCTGTTTCAGAAGTTGATGAGACCCAAGAAGAAACACCCTCCATGAGTGAGTCATTGCTGGAGGTGCACATCCTAAAACGAGAGCTCTCACCTCTCAAAATCAAATGGGAAAACAAGTCTATCCCCCTCCCTAGTCAAGGTGGTAGTGGGGCTGCAGGGTACAACCTCCATGCCTCAACTGATGCCACCATCCTGGCTCAAGGACAAGCCCTTATTCCAATGGCCCTCTCTATGGAAATTCCAGATGGACACTATGGACGTATCGCCCCCCAATCTAGACTCACTGTCAAATCCTTGATAGCCATCAGAGCTGGTATTCTTGACTCTGACTATAGAGGGGAGGTGAAAGTGTTGCTC
This sequence comes from Pulveroboletus ridleyi, assembly GCA_038089355.1. NCBI lineage: Eukaryota > Fungi > Basidiomycota > Agaricomycetes > Boletales > Boletaceae > Pulveroboletus > Pulveroboletus ridleyi. The sequence goes on along the minus strand of JBBPKS010000390.1, from coordinate 9,133 downwards.
ATCAACAATTCTGACAAGTTATTTAAGGTGAAGAAGGGAGATCACATTGCCCAACTGATCCTTGAGAAAATTTCAACCCCACCAATTAAGGAAGTCCCCAAGCTTTCTGACAGCAAAAGGGACATCAAGGGATTTGGATCAACAGGAATAAGATGACTATGACATGAAAGGAACATGGTTGACCCTTGGTCAGTAGCTTGGATCCAAAGACAGGTGCATGGCCCCTACCATGTGCTATCAATCACCTAAAATCCTTCATACACAAATCAAGATATAAGGAAGTGACAAGGGAATTGATCCATCAACTAGCCAACCTTCCCCCAGAGCAAGCACAAATGGTCATCCAAGATCTATAGCAAAAACCCCACTACATTTGAGCCTCCCTTAGATGGCTCATTAAAAACTCCCTAGAACTACCAGCTACCATTACCAAGGATGATGGTGGATTATTCCCCACTCAATGCCTAATAGATTCAGACTGTACCAGTTTGTTCATAAACTGAAAGCTTGTTGAATGGCACAACATCCCTACCCATTGGTTGCCAGTAGCAATGCCCATCTATGTATAATGCCGATGGCTCGCTCAATGCTGGAGGGAAAATCAACAGTTTTGTCATAGTGATGTTAAAGATCCAAGACCACATTGAAAAGATCTGTCTAACCATAATGACCCTCAAACCAGTATCAGTGTTCTTAGGCCATGATTGGCTGAAGACTCACAATCCAAACATTAATTGGCCTAAAGGGGAGGTGAGGTTTTCTTGTCATGATGACCACCTTCCCCCCCTTGATGTGATTGAGGACAATGAAGAAGAAGAGGAACTCTTCACCCAAGGAGACTGCCTTTTCCAAATCAATCTGGACTTCTATTACCACAATGTCTCAACCAACATAGCGAGTAAAGAGTTTCAACAAAAGAAAAAGACACTCAAGGAGATATCACCTACCCACATACACCAGTTCGCAGACATCTTTGTCAAAGAAAGCTTCAATCAACTCCCCCTGTGACAACATTGGGACCATGCAATTGAACTCCTACCCAGAGATCATAAGATTGACTACAAAATATACCCCTTAGGACCTGGCAAGCAAAAAGAGCTCAATAACTTCCTTGAAGAGAATCTCAATTTGGGCCATATATGCCCCTTGAAGTCATTGTTTGCCTCAGCCTTTTTCTTCATCAAAAAGAAAGATAGACAACTATGACTGGTCCAAGATTACTGAAAACTGAATGACATCACCATTCAGAATTGATACCCTCTCCTCCTTATTAATGAATTAGTTGACAAGCTCAAGAAAGCTAAGTACTACACCAAGTTTGATGTGAGGTGGGAATACAATAATGTGCACATGAAGGAAGAAGACAAATGGAAAGCTGTCTTCCATACCAATAGAGGCCTCTTCTGTTATGCTGGAGGTGAAACACTGAAGCTAAGCAACTAAAGGTCTGCCATAAGACCTCACAGAAGGATGAGAGCCATGGAGAGCACTTATCAGTCAAGGTTTTAACCCAAGACACAAGTGGCCAAAGCTGGAGATACCAGTGATGGATACACCCTTTATATATGTGTAACTACTGCACACAGACCAAGCCATGCGTTACATGCATGTATAGATAAGGTGTGAGCTAGTAATGTATTAGAATGTGATATCCCACAGATGTGAGAGAGTTCTGTGAAAGGAGACAGAGATTAAAAGGGGGCGGTAGCCATGAGGCATGACATCATAGATCTAGGGCCTAAGTCATGTGACCAGTCACGTGACTGAAAGTGTGGGATTGAAAAATAATTAGGTCACCATATATGATATAACATCTTTAAACCACTGGTTATGTTCTTTGGTTTTACCAACTCACCTGCTATATTTCAGACCATAATGAACTCCCTCTTTTGTGATCTTATCAATTGAGGAGTGATAGTTGTATATATTGATGACATCATGATCTTTACGGAGGACCTCGAAGAACATCAGAAAGTCATCAAAGAAGTCCTCTCCATACTCCGAAAAAAACACCTATACTTTTGCTACAACAAATGTGAATTCAAAGTACAAGAGATGGAGTTTCTCAGGATCATTATATCCCAAAACCAAGTAAAAATGGAGCCAAAGAAGATCCAAGCCATCAAGGACTGGCCTATGCCTACAACCAGGAAAACCCTCTATGGCTTCCTCAGTTTCCTCAATTTCTACTGATGATTCATTAAGGACTTCGCCCAGATAGCATGTCTGCTCAACACTCTTATGCCAGAAAAGAAAAAAAATTCATCTGGGACAACACCTGTCAGAAGGCATTTACCACTCTGAAGGACACCATTTTCTTAGCCCCTGCCCTAGCTATGTCAACCAACAAAGACCTCTTCTGAATCAAAACTGATAGTTCAGGGATCAGTCTTGGTGCAGTGTTATCCCAACTCTACAATAATGTTTGGTATCCTGTAATGTTTATATTCTGATCGCTCAATGATACCAAATGCAACTATCATGTGGCTGACTTAGAAATGCTAGCTGTAATGTTCACACTCAAAGAGTGGTGTCAATACCTCCTTGGAGCTGCCCACCCCTTTGAGATCTTGATGGACCATAACAATTTCACCTTCTTCCATCACCCACAAGATCTCTCTCACTGCCAAGCCTGGTGGCAGCTTACTCTCCAGGAGTACAACTACCACTTCACCCACTGCCCTGGCAAAACCAATCCTGTAGATCCACTGTCCTGGAGGCCAGACTTTAAAAAGGGGGTGAAAGGTGATAACAAGCAACAGGTATTACTTCCAGATCACCTCTTTTCACCACCTACTCTCCTAACAAACTGTATGTTTTTCATCTCACCCCAATGCAACTATGCACACTCCCCTCCCCATCAAGACCCTTATTACCAAACTTCAATACAAACAAGAGAAGTTCACAGTTGAAGGGTTAAAAAAGGAAGACTCTCTGTAGAAAGAAAGAGACAGGATACTCTACTGGAAGGAACTCCTCTATGTTCCAAACAACTGAGAACTCCACCTCCAAATTCTAAAGTAGAATCACAACCACCCACTCGCCAGACGTCCAGGCATTAGGAAAATGAGGGACCTAATTATGATCAAATACTATTGGCCTTCCATGTGCTGAGAAGTCCTCACTTACATGGCAGCTTGCGACTGTTGCCAGAAAGCGAAAACCCATACTCAAGGAGGACAAACCCTCCACTATCCAAATGAATCCCCTAAGGCCCTGTGGGAAATCATATCTGTCAATATCATTGGATCCCTGCCCCCATCCAATGGGAAAGATGCCATACTCATTATGGTGGGCTGCTTATCCAAGATGATGCACCTATTCCCCACTTTGAGTTTCATCACATCTCAGGGAGTGGCTGTCCTCTTCTGAGACCACATATTCAAACTACATGGAACCCCCCATAAAGTAATCTCAGATCAAGGGCCACAATTCATATCCCATTTCATGAAGGATCTCTACTCATTGCTCCAAATTGAAGGGAACCCCTTGAGTGCATATCACTCTCAAACCAATGGATAGACAGAGTGGTTGAATTCTGAAGTAAAACTATACCTCTGACTCTACATCAACCACTGACAAAGTGACTGGACTGAATGACTCCCCCTAGCAGAGTTTGCCCACAACTCCAAGACATCCAGTGCCACTGGGGCCTCTTCCTTCCTACTTAACTATGGACAACAACCATTGATCCAGACGAATGTTCACCAAGAAGTAAAAAACAAATTGGCACATGAGTTTGTGGAATGGATGAAGGAAACCCACACCCAAGCCAAAGCAACTTGTTAAGTCCAGGCCCTTTGGGCTCAAGTCCAGTCTGAGGTCCAAAGGTGAGTATGAAGTTCATCAGAGGACAAACAGAGAACAAGATGGAAATGGGATACCTAGGAGGACATTAGCACAGGACTTATGTGTCATCCCCTTGCCGAGGTTCAGTTCTCGTATTTCGTAGGAAGAGAGAAGGGAGTGAGAGAGCAAGAGAAGGAGACTGAATGAGGGTCAGGAGGAGACTAGTGTGATATTCGTACTAAGGTACAAGGATGGAATACAGAGAGTTTATATACTAAAAGTCTGATTGGAGTTCGGACAGAAGAATGGAGGAACATATGATAAGGTACCTCAGGTAAAAGGGAAGCATGTGGAAATAGAGAACATATGTAGGAGGAAGCATATGATGTGACGAAGGGTCTAAGGTAAGAATGAAGGACCAAGGAAGGAATGAAGGGTTGAGGAAGAACAAGGGGAATACTAAATATGGTAACTATGGAAGTCTAAGAGGAAGGTATGAAGTCCAGGTTACAGAGGTATGAAGTCCAGGTTATGGAGTACTGGAAAGGGGATGAGGAGTTCAGAGCAGATATGACACCACCCTAGATCACACAGCCTCAGAAATAAAGAAGTATTATGATCGGTGTTACGAACCATCTTCATGCCCCTTTCTCTTCTTGTCATGTGACTGGTCACATGACCAGGCCCAGACCATGACATCATATGACATCATGCCTCATGGCTGACATGCCCCTTTAATCTCCATCCCCTGGAGGGAATCCTCTCACGATTGTGTACAGTAGTCTATCCATGTATAGTAGTTTATCCCATGAACCCTATAGTCCATGCGCTGTCCTCTGTACTATATAAACCCAGGTGTCTCAGCTGGCATCCCCAGCTTTGACTACCTGTTATCTCTATACAATAGCATGAGCTTGAGCACATCCCTCCATCTTCTCCTCACCAGGCTTGTAGAAGCCTGTAAGGCCAAGGCCAGTGATGCTAGTCACGCACAATTCATAACACTTGGTCAAAGCTATCTACACTGCCCTCGGAAGAAGCGTCTTGTCACAGAAAGTAATATATGATCAGGTGATAAGGAATCCCCATCAGAAGACTCAAGAAAGAAACAAAGTCCATTAAATAACAGCTACTGGTGCCCAGGCATAAGGGACATAGCACAGAGGCACCACGTGATGGGCCTGGGCATAACACCCTTATCAGTTTGCATACATGGTTGTCTGCCATATAAATAAGGATAAAGTTGCTTTTGTCGATAGTGCACTACAACATAATCCCTGTGGTTTGGGGTTACCAGGTTCGCAGAACACCTGTGATGTCCATTGTCAGCACATGATATGTGTACGACACTCCTCATTATCGAGGCTCTACCCATTTGATGGAACCCACACCATCCATAGCAAGTTGTTGAAGAAGATTAGCTGCCAGCAGACTTCCCCTCTCCTCACTACCCAACCACTTCCCCTTGCAAGTGTCCCCAGACATCAGTTGAAAGATACCAGCAAGTAAGAACTGTAGGATTCCAAGATTTCCCTATATGGTGACTTGGTGCCTGGTTCTCCAGAACAGGCACATACACAACTCCACAAGTCCCCCTCTTTTGAGGGCTTGCTCGAAGCACTTCCCCAAGTTTCCCAGGAGCCTTACCGGCCCAAATTTAAATCTCACCAAACCCAACCCCCACCATAAGAAGAAATGTCATCATCATTGACACTAAGCAACAATGAGCTGAAGGCACTCCTTACAGCCCTTCTAAAAGAAAAGGAGGACAGCCCCTCTGCTATCACAAAGAAAGTTTCTGATCCCGGCAAGTGAGACAGCAACTGTGACAAATTCCAGGTATGGATCACCTAAATCAAGGTCTGGGTCTCACTCCAAAACTGGGGCTCAGACAAACTCTGAACTGTAGCAGACCTATCATGCATGGAGAGAGATGCCGCCTCCTACATGAGATTGAAGCTTGAGGAATATTGTGACTCCGAGATAGAAGAGGCAACCAACAATGCAAGGACAAAGTTGGGCTATCCCCGCAGCAATGATGTGTGGCCCGAATGGAAGGTCCTCCAACATGAGATCAGGGACCACTTCCAAATCGATGTGCTCACATATGAATCTCTGCAGAAGCTGCAACAGCTGAAGCAGCAAGGCCATCCCATTGACGAGTTCCTGCAAAAGTTCAAGGTCCTCTTCAAAGAGGCTGAGCTTGAGAACAGTCATGGGATTGAAATCCTCAAGCAAGCTGTGGACACTCACGTATACATGCAGGTCCACCTCCACATGCATGTGGAGAACGATATATTTGAGTTGATCGATGCATATAGAAAAGTCGGTCACTCCTTTGAATCCGTGGAGATTGAATGCAGGTTCCAACCAAGGTGCTTCGGTGGAGTGCAATGATACAATCTGCCCAAAGGACCACTGCCTAACCAGCAGTTCACACAATATGGGACACAACCTGGAAGGGGAGTTCCTATGGAGATCGGGGCAGTGCAGAGGCCCCCAGATATCTGCACTTGCTTCAATTGTGACAAACCAGGTCACATTTGATGGAACTGCTGGCTCCTGAAGAAGCCTTTCCACCTAGCACAAGATAGGAACTGAGCACTGGTTCAAAATATGCACCAAGTTTAGGTACCCGATAAAGATGGGTACTACACCGAGACATGGGCGGTTGTCTCTGAAACTCCACCTGAAACAAAGGCCTGCATAGCAACCTTCTCTCGACAGGTGCCTACTGGGCTGATGTCTTCGAAACAGAAGCCCAGACAAAAGCATCCGAGGCTTTAAAAGGAAGCAGCTAGTCAATGGTAGGGTGTCACCTAGCAAGCTGGATAAAACGAAAGAAAAAATTAGAAAATTAGAAAACATCAAAAAAATAGTCACTGCACATTTGGACTGTGGTTCTCCCACTGAAAGTTCTGTACATGTATGATCTGATTTCGAGCCGATGGGCGTGGCATTATTTAATCCTGTACAAGTAAGTAGACTGGATTCTGGGCATGCTGGTACGAGAGTGGTAGGCATAGACAACTCATTAACCGTGCTTAAGGGAGAAATCCCCATAGCTGGCACTGAGCCTGTAGCTGAACTCTCAGAGTGTGCTGATGGAGATTTCCCAGTTAGGACAATTAGCCAGGTGCTGAAAACCTTAATAGATTCTGATACATCTGTAGGGGGGTCTCTTTGGAGCTCGGCACCAGACTATAGATATAGCATGCTTAATTCCCTTTTTAAGAATGAGTGTGCTGACCTTAACCTTAATAAAATCCTTACATAAGAAATGATCAGTGGAGGAGAATTCACAGTGGACATTGCTGTCCTTTTCTTCACAGGTCAAGTACGAAAAGATGATAACATAAAAGCACTAATTGATAGCGGCGCTGTCAACACCTTCATCGGCTGCAAGTGGTGCACCAAAAACAAAGTTAATATGATTCCCCTTGTACAGCAAATTCAAGTATTTAATGCTGACAGTACTCTGGGCAAGGCCAGGAAAGTTACTCATCATGTAGAACTTGTAGCAGCCTTGCAGGACCACCACAAAAAAATCAATGCCTTCATTGTCAAGCTGGGCTCAAACCAAATGATCATTGGCTATGACTGGCTCATGCACCACAACCCCACAATCAACTGGATCGAAAAGAAGATTGAATTCACCTGTTGCACCAAAGACTGTGACAACTACAAGTCCCAGCAGGATGGATACTTTGGCCTCCACCTCCGTGCAATTGAGGACAGGGTCGCTGAGAAAGTACTAGCTGCCTAATGATTTTCTTGACATTTTTTCAGAACAGGAATCCAACTGCATACCCTTGTGAAAACACTGGGATCATACTATCAATCTCAAGCCCAACTCATTCCAAGGAAGGGAAGAGTTATCCCACTATCTGACACAGAGTTGGAAGAAGTATGAACTTTTATCAACAAAGAAGTCAAAAAGGGCTACCTCTGACCGAGCAAGTCTCCTCAAACGTCCCCAGTGTTCTTCATCCCGAAGAAGGATAGTAAAAAACATCTTGTAATGGACTATAGATATCTAAATGAAGGAACCATCAAGAATGTATATCCTTTACCACTCATTTCACAGCTCATCAACTGCCTCAAAGGTGCAGACATGTTTACAGCAATGGACCTACGCTGGGGATACAACAATGTCTGCATCAAAGAAGGTAATGAATGGAAAGTGGCATTTGTAATGCCTATCAGAGCATACAAGCCAATGGTCATGTATTTTGGGCTCACTAACTCATCCCTGACTTTCCAGAACATGATGAATGATATTTTCTCCGACCAATATGCCTTCCTTATTATTTATATGGACAATATGATGATCTTCACAAAAGGCAAGACCAAAGAAGAACATGAAGCGCTGGTTCGCAAAGTATTGCAACGATTACGAGAAAATGACTTGTATATCAAACCAGAAAAGTGTGCCTTCTCCAAAGATAAGGTAGAATTCCTTGGAATGGAAGTCTCCGAGCATGGTGTAGAGATGCAGTCAAAGAAAACCCAGGCCATTGCTGATTGGCCCAAACTGACTTGCTTGAAGCAGGTCCAGGCCTTCCTTGGCCTATGTAATTATTGGAAGTTCATTGATCAGTTTGTAGAAATTGCACAACCATTGAACATCCTCACAAAAAAGGATACCCCCTTCTGGTGGGGTGAAACAGAATGTGCAGCCTTCCTTGCACTGAAAAAGAAATTCATGGAAGCACATCTTCTCACCTATCTGGATAGCTTGAGACAAATGCATATTGAAACGGATGCATCCAACATTGCAACCAGAGCAATCCTCTGGCAGGAATGCAAAGATGGGCAATGGCATCCTTGCACCTTCCTATCCCACTCGTTTGATGCCACAGAGCACAATTACCCCATTTACAACAAAGAACTGATGGCAGTTATCCATGCCCTTGAAGAATGGAGACACTATTTAATCAGATGAGAATGATTCGAGGTCTGGACAGACCACAAAAACTTAGAATACTGGAAGAAGCCCCAGACCCTATCAGGGCAACAAGCACACTGGCACACTCTCCTTCAGGAATTTAATCTCGAATTTGTCTATTGCCCCAGGTCTCTCAATTGTGCCAATCCCCTCTCCTACTGACCCGATCATGGTGACATGGTTGAGAACCTCAATAAGGATGTTGTTATGAACCGCGTGCACCTAACTTTTCCCTTTACACTCTTTTCATCACTTTCCTTCATCCTTCTGCTCCTTTAGTCACGTGACCTCCCACGAGGCCGATCACATGACCAGTCACGTGCCATGACATCATCCGTCACCTGATGAGTCCAGCCCCCGACGTCATAAGCCTCTAGGGTTACACGTTGACAACCC
>JBBPKS010000389.1:0-13532 GCA_038089355.1 Pulveroboletus ridleyi | reverse complement strand
CCGTTCTCATCGTATTTTGGACACACTTCCCAATAAAAGTGGAGTAATTTCTTGAGTTGCTTGTGCTTCGAGGGCATGATGTACTGGATGATTGGCATCAGCAGCGTAGGCTGGACAAGTCCGCGTGTGTCAGACACCAGATTGATCAGAAATATAATCCATGGGGTCGAGTAGGCGGGCCGCTCACCTGAGGATTGCCATTGATGGTCGCGACAATGATTCGGCGCAACGTGTCCAGTTTGTCCTCATCTGAACCCTTCTCGAGACTTGACCGTAGCTCCTGTGTCGAGGGAGTCTCCGCGGTATCTTCGAATACGACTGTGTAACATGGAGCCTCTCCCGACATCGTAAGTCTCGTTGGTATTGTCGTTGTCGCCCGGGCCTGATGTGGGACCAGCCCAAACTTTCTTCGGGGCGGTGCTATGTCGATATGTGGGAAATTGTTACCGCTTTTGTAAAATAGAGTATATCTACAGTTGATATGTCATACTGCATATACTATACCCATTGTACTGGATTGATCACATGGGGGTTATGCAATATGATGGGCCCAATAAGCCTATTGAAGTGAGTTGGAATTGCTCCCACAAGTGTGAGACTTGAAAATTTTACTTTGGTGAACTCCACTCCTGGTTAGTCACATTACAATGCTTGGCACAAAATGGAAGCCCTGCATTAAGTCCACTAATCATGTGTCTCTATCTCAGGCTCTAAAATGGTCAAAGCATACTAAGGATGTGCCTGTCACCTCTGCAAAACCACTATTGACATAGGAAACATTTCACAAGAATCTTATGTTGGAATCACTCAGTGACTGTCAGAGTCAACTGAGGTATATGAAGAAATGTGTTATGCTTGATCCTGAAGGGTCAAGTGTGAACTTGGCGAAGGTCCTAAGATGCTGAGACAAGGGGGTACCTTGCAAATGGCAAGGTCAAGGGTTCATCCTGGTGTGACCAGACGAGGGACTTCCCTGTGATGTGGGTGGGCCAAGGACTATCCCTTGTGATTGGGATGGGACACAGGTAAGAGCAAAAGTGCTCACTCAGGTGTAGAGCGAAGACACATGAAGAGGAGTTAGGATTATATGTATAAGCCAAGTAGGTCTAAGCTGGGAGACATTGGTGCTACTTAGGAGTTTATATACAAGAGCAAAGGGATACTGAGTAATCATATAGAAACTAAAAGAATATGAAAGAACAAATAGCTGACTGATCATTGAGTCAGCAAGCCAATGGTAAAAGATGAGCAATGAGTAATCAAAGAATACTCTGGAAACAGGAAGAATGATCAAGTACGTGTGAGAGGGAACTATGAGTTTAGCATAAGAAGAGCTAAACAAGGAGAGTGACAGAACTTATTAATTTCCATCTCCATTATTTCCTTTATCTTATCTTATCATCACAGGATGACATCACATCTTATCTAGATCAAGGTAGATCCTTCTAGATCATTCCATTATGTCATAGGCTAGACCATGACATCATTCCATTCCTTGCTTATTTACAGTCGACTCCCACATAAGGAATAGGGGGGAAAAGCAATACTCCCCTCTAACACATACTTTTTCAGATTTCCCAACTTGGAATGTGAGAGTTCCATTCTATAAGAAATACTCTCCCATATCAGATACCCGATAGCATTTTCCTGTATGCAAAACCTGTTATGTGGACACAAGAACACCGAAGCCGAGCAACTGAAGGCTTGCTGTAAAGCCTCACAGAGAAGAGTGAGAGCAAAGGAGAACACTTATCGTCCAAGGTTTTAACCCAAGGAACAAGTGGCCAAAGCTGGGGATACCAGCTGAGGACGCACCCTTTATATATTGCAGGAGATGGTGCACAGACCAAGCTGTGCTACAGATAAGGTGTGAATGTATACTATCTATGGTAGGTGATATCCCATGAGTGTGGGAGAGTTCTGTGACTGAGAAGTGTAGTGACAGTGATTAAAAGGGTGTGGTGACCACGTGTTATGACATCATATGATGTCATGGTCTGGACTGTGTCATGTGATCTGGTCATGTGACTGGTGAATGAGTGAAGAGAAAATGAAAAATAATTAGGTTAGTGTATACGATATAACATTACCCCCCTTCTAGGACTTGTATTCCAGGCGAGTCGGCTGAATGGGCACCCCACCAGGGGGACTGTAATCGGAGAACAGAGAGTTGAAGGCTGCCAAGGTGAGGCCACGGAGTGGGCGTGGGGCCAAGGGGTTGGAATGGTGGAAGGAGTTGATGGTGTCTGGGGCATTCTGCAAGTTGGCAGCAGGTTCCCACGTGTCATCAGTTTCATTGTATCCTTTCCAGTGGACATGATACTCCAACTTCCCATGGTGAAGATGCGAGCCCACGATGTGATCGACCTCGTACTCTTCATGACCATCCTCATTGACCTTGACCGCATCTGGGCAGGAGATTGGCTGCCCATCAAGGGGAGCACGATATGGCTTGACCCGGGATGTATTGACTACTGGGTGGAAGTGTGCGTTCTTCGGGAGATGCAATTCAACTGCGTTAGGCATCAACCGAATAATGTCGTAGGGTCTGATCCAGTGTTGGGTGAGCTTCTTGGCGATGTATGGCAACTTCAAGTCTTCCGTGCTGAGCCAAACCTTATCTCCGATCTGATACGGAGTGGGGTTTTCTTCGTTTGTCCGCTTGATCATTTTCCAACGGGAAGCTTTCAGAGCTTCTTGGACTTCTGCGTGGGACTTGCTGGCAGAGTGCGCAAAGGTGCCAGCCAGGGATGAGGATGACCCTTCAAATCTGAGGCGAGGAAAATAGTTCCACATGATCTCAAACAGGATCGACCCGTGAGAAGAAGATAGGGAGGAGTTATGATGGAATTGGGCGATTTTGATCCAGTCGGCCCATTCCTCCTGTTTCTTCACAACATATGTGTGGAGATATTATATCATTTCCCGATTGACACATTCGGTTTGTCCATCTGTCTGGGGATGATATGCGGTGGAGATCTTCTGAGAGATTCCAAGGAGATTACACAACTCGGTTGTGAATTCTGAGACGAATTGCAGACCCTGGTCCGAAACTATGGTGGAGGGGAGGCCGTGGATACACCATACAGCATCCCTGAATATTTTGGTGAGATCCATCAAGGATGTTGCCTTTTTACATGGTTCATAAATAACTTCTTTACTGAATTGATCAATGATAACGCAAATGGCATCAAAGCTGTAGCTTTCCGGAAGTCCAGTAACAAAATCTACAGATAAATCTTCCCAGGGCCGTTTAGACACGGGAAGGGGCTGAATAGACTGCTTTGGTGCTGTTTGCGATCCCTTCATGAGGGCGCATGTGTAGCAGTGATTAACGTAATTGGTAACGTCCTTATACATTCCTGGCCAGGAGAACGCATGGCGAATTCTATCATATGTGCAGTACATGCCCGTGTGACCTGATACTGGATCATTGTGAGATAATTTAAGGAGCTCTAGGCGAAGTGATTCTGGGACGTAAATCCGATTGGAATCTTCGTTGATAAATAAAGAAGAGACAGTGTCGTATATGAAATGGTTTATTTTTTCGTTTTGTATTTTTTCTGACTCTTTTTGTAGATTAATATGAAATGGTGATTCTAATGTAACTCTGGAGATAAATAGTTTTTCTGGTAGCATGATAATATTTTTATTAAGGTCCGTAACAGCGTCGCCGTGATCTGGATGGTGGGAGAGAGCATTGGCCCTGTTTGTTGATCTGGGCTGGTAAACGAAAGTGAGATTGAATTCTTGGAAAAGCGCATGCCAGCATGCTTGTCGGCCAGATAAAGTTTGTGGCTTCTTCCAGTATTCAAGGTTTCGGTGGTCTGTCCACACTTCAAAACCTTCTTGTCCAATGAGGTAGTGACACCATTCTTCCAGGGTGCAGATAACTGCTAGCAGTTCTTTGTCGTAAATAGGGTAGTTCTGCTCAGCGGAGTTGAAACTGTGCGAGAGGAAGGCGCAAGGTCGCCATTCTGAGTTTTCGCATTCCTGCCAGAGGACAGCTCCTGTCACGATATCTGAGGTGTCAGTTTCCAGTCGCATACCTCACGTAGAGTCAGGGTAAGCGAGGAGTGGAGCTTCCATGAATTTCTTTTTAAGGGCTTCAAATGCCCGTTTTTCTTCTTGACCCCATCTAAAGGGGGTGTCTTTCTTTGTTAGGTCATTCAGCGGCCTGGCAATGTCAGCGAAACCAGCGATGAATTTCCTATAATAGTTACAAAGGCTGAGGAAGGCCTGTACTTGCTTCAAGCGAGTTGGTTCTGGCCAATCAGCAATGGCTTGAGTTTTCTTGCTTTGTATCTCAATGCCGTGTTTCGAGGCGTTCATGCTAAGGAATTCTACCTTGTCATCACTGAAGGAGCATTTTTCTGGTTTTATAAATAGATCGTTTTCATGGAGTCGTTGTAGGACTTCTTTGACAAGGGCTTCGTGTTGTTCTTTTGTCTTGCCCTTCATGAAGATCATCATGTCGTCCATATAAATAATTAGGAAGGCATATTGGTCAGTGAAAATGTCGTTCATCATGTTCTGGAACATGGGCGGTGAGTTAGTAAGCCCAAAATACATCACCATAGGCTCGTAGGCCCCAATTGGTGTCACAAACACTGCTTTCCATTCGTCACCCTCCTTGATGCGAACGTTGTTATAGCCCCAGCGCAAATCCATTGTGGTGAACATATCGGCACCCTTGAGCCGATCCACTAGCCATGAAATAAGGGGCAGAGGGTAAGCGTTCTTGATGGTTCCCTCATTTACATAATGGTAGTCCATGATGAGCCATTTCTTTCCGTCCTTCTTTGGGATGAAGAATACCGGCGAAGTTTGAGGGGACTTCGATGGGCGGAGATAACCTTTTTTAACCTCTTTTTTGATGAAGCCATGGACTTCTTCCAGTTCGGTGTCTGAGAGGGGGATGACTCGACCCTTCTTTGGTACAAAGTCTGGTTTAAGGTCTATGGCATGGTCCCACGGCTTGCGCAGGGGTAGTCGGTTAGATTCCTGTTCAGAGAACATGTCAAGGAAGTCATGATAGACTTCGGGAACCTTTTCCTTGAGTCCCGGCTCAATGCTTCTAATAAGCGCCTGTGCATATGCATTGCATTCATCGGTGCACCGGGTGAATTTTTATCGACCCAGTTGATTTCGGGATTATGGTGTGAGAGCCAGTCATAACCTATAATCATCGGGTGAGTTCCCAGCCCGATAACAAATGCATGTATCTTCTCATGGTGGCTGTTGATCGAGGCCACGAGTTCGGCTTTGTGTGAGATCTTCCCAAGAGATCCGACTTGACTGTCAGCGTTATATACATTGATTTCCTCATTGAGGGATAAGATCAATCTTGTGCTTTGCGCACCATTTTCGGTCGACAAAGGTGTTGACTGCTCCAGAGTCAAGCAAAGCAGGTATTGTTACTTGTTTTTCTTCTTTTTCGGATTGATATAGTACATCAACAGATATGGAAAATTCTTCAGGATTCTTCAAGGTATTTTCTGTAGGGATTTTGTTAATAAATACTGATGGGAAAACTGTCTTCTTAAATAGGGAATTAAGCACACTATTTTTTAAGTCCGGTGCCAAGCTCTTTCAAGATCACCTGGCAGATGGTGGAGAATTCTTTAAATTAATGAGAACCTGACTAATCATACGAATAGGAAAATCCTCATCAGTGCGCTCGGAAAGCTCAGCTACAGGCTTAGTGCCAGCTACGGGGCTAATCAGTTCACCCTTGAGCACGGTCAATGAGTCGTCTACGCCTACTGCTTTCCTACCAGTGCGCCCGAGGATGTCCGTAGGACTTACAGGGGATATAGTACATGAGGCCGAATCCATCGGCTCGAAACCAGATCTAACTACAGTGTCACTATCGTCCCTAGTCGAGAGGTCCAAATGCATGGTAACTATTTTTTTGTTTTGTTTTTCTGCTTTTAATCTTGCAGTGAATAGACTATCGCCAACCAGTACCCTACTCCCAGTCAGCGGCTTCCTTTTAAAGCCTCGGATGCTTTTGCCTTGGCTTCTGATTCGAAGACGTCGGCCCAATATACACAGGCCTTGTCTGACATGTATTCTTGGCGGCTTGTTGTAGCTGACTGGACGGCCGTTTGTGCTTGTGGCACAGGAGGTTGATTGACTAGTGAGTCCTCCACCCACGCTTCCGTGTAATACCCATTGGCACTGGGTATCCAAACTTGCTGGAGGTTTTGGGGCTTTGGCTGAGCCCATCCTTGTTGCAGGCCTTTCAGCTTCCGCAGTTTCTGGCAGTATCTTTGAATGTGGCCTGCCTCACCACAGTTATAACACGTGATGTTCGGGTTTTGTGGCTGTCCCGTAACAGCGTCGATTTGCATGGGTGCACCACGCCCAGGTTGAGTTCCGTACTGGGTAAACCGCTGGTTAGGTGGCAGTCCATTGGGGGGAGCATATCTTCAAGGCCCCCATTGCCTCGGTGGTTGGAATCTGCACTCCACAGCAGCGGACTCAAATGATTGGCTGACCTTCTGGTAAGCCTCAATAAGGTCGTAGATGTTTTCTTCGGCCATCATATGCAGGTGGACTTGCATGCAAATTCGGGCGTCCACAGCCTGCTTGAGAATTTCGGCGCCATGGCCGTTTTTGATTTGAGATTCTTGGAAGAGAACCTCGAATTTCTGGAGGAATGTGTCAATAGCAGCTCCATTCTGCTTTAGCGAGATTAGAGCCTTGAAAGACTTGTGGGCAAGGACGTTGATTTGGAAGTGGTCCTTGATCGTTTTGATGAGCTTGGGCCATTGGGACCATGTGTCATCACCACGGGGATATCTGAGGGACTTGCTGTCCCATCCGAGGACATCCTGTTCCTCGTTCTTGACATACTTCTCAAGTTGGAGCCTTGCGAAGGATGCAGTGTTTCCTTCTAAACGTGACAGGACTGCCACAATGCAGAGCTTGCGGGAATCCCATTTCTGGAGGGAGACCCAGACCTTGATTCCGGTGAGCCAGTTCCGGAATGTTTTTCAGTCGCTGTCCCATTTGCTGGGATCAGCTACCTTCTTGGCTATGGTAGCGGGGGAGTTGGTTTTTTCATGGAGAAGGGCTTGGAGGAGCGCCTTCAGCTCGTCATTGGAGAGAGAGGAGGAAGACATTTCTAGGTGAGGTTCTTCTCGCGGACGGTGGGGGCGGGTTCTGACAAGGGGTGTTGGGTTTGGCGCTGAGGGCGGCATGGGTTCTTCTAATTCCGGAGGGGCGGAGTAAAGCCCTTTGAAACTAGGGGATCTGGGGGCAGACAGGTTGACAGTGCTTACTCCTTCGTATCTTTCAATGAAGGTCTGGGCATGCTTGTGGGGGTGAGAGTCGAGATAACATGCAGGGGAGGGGTTCGCGGCAGTTGGTCTTCTTTAACAATTTGCTTTGACAGGTGAAGAGCCCATAAAGGTAGACACCTGATAACAAGTGGTGTCATACACATATCGTGCGCTGATGGTGGACATCACAGGTATTTGTCATATCCGTCGAATCCAGTACTCTGGACTTAACTCCGGATAACTCCTGACACCTTTCCTGTGACCTCCGGTGCGTTCTCGATGAGTCCGCATCCCTGACACCCCGGACCCTCTTTATTTAGCATTCCTTGTTCTTAGTGTTATGCTCTATCCTTTGCTTACAGTACATAGTCATTAGCTTTGCCCCAGTTCACCCTCCGTCCCTGTGCCTGCTTAGGAGCACAGCTCCGGTATACCTAGCATCCACACTCTGGACTATTAGTAAGACCTATGTTCTACTCCTGTATATAAAGTCCCCGCACTTGTAGTAGATACTCCAGTTTGAATATTGACTTGGACAGTCTCCCAAGCTCACTCTGACCCCCTTGAGTCTCTAAGACTCTCCTTTGAACCATCCTCAGCCTTGTTGCTTGCAACAAGACCAATCTGATTTCTTCTGCCCGTTCCGAAATTACAGGACACCCCTGGAGTTGTGACAAGGGTGCATCACATACGGTGAAGCCAAGTCCTGCTCGAACTCCAGAGTTCTGGAGTTACCTCCCGGAGACCCTGGTTCTAACAGTATATTCAAACTCCTCTTGTTATAACTCCTAAATTACATCCGTCATGGCCACTCGTGTCACACACTCCAGAACACGCGCTGTTGGCGCAAACCCACCCCCGTCCCCACGTTTCAACCCACTCAGCATATTCGCAAGCAGTCGCTGAGGCCCCGCCCTCGTCAACCAATTCCACAGTTTTTCCGCCCACCGTACCCCAGCATCCATTTCCCAGGCTCATGCCCTCCAGCATTCGCCAACTCCGGATGCGCGAATTACTGAACTCGAGGACAACGAGTCATCATTGTCCAATCTACCCCAAGAACGAGATATCCCTCGCACACCCCCCAATGGTCCTAGAAGCCCAGAAGGTCCGGATGGTCCCGGAGGCGACTCCTCTGATGAAGACCCCGACTTCCTGGAGCTCGGGCCTGAGGACAGCGATGATGGGGAAGACACCCCCGGAAGTGACGATGAGAATGAGCAAGTCCCTCAGGACATGCTCGCCCTCCTCGCTGACGCTATCTGCGGCCTTGCTCGCTCTTCTCGTCGACGCCCCACTGATAGCACCCCCCGCACCAAAGTCTGAGAACCGGATCAGTTCGATGGGACTGACCCCCGGAAGCTCCAGACATTCCTAGTCCAGTGTGAGCTAAACTTCCAAGACCATCCTAAGGCTTTTCGGACAGATCGTGCCAAAGTGACATTTGCGCAATCCTACCTGAAAGGGATGGCATTGGAATGGTTCAAATTGGACCTCCTCCTTGACGAGGACCCCAACCTCCGTCTGGTCTGGATGGATAATTTCCAGAAATTCGTCCTGGAGTTACAGATGAACTTCGGACCCCACGACCCCGTTGGTGACGCGGAGCACCAACTCGACCACCTGTCCATGAAGGACTCCCAACGCATCAACGAGTATGTGGTCAAGTTCAACCGCATCGCTTCACAAGTCCGAGGCTACGGAGAAGGTGCCCTCTGGCACCACTTCTACAACGGCCTCCCTGACCAGATCAAAGACAAGATCTCTTGTGTCGGGAAGTCACCCACCCTCTCTGAACTCCGGACCCTTGCTCAAGCCATTGACATGCGCTATTGGGAGCGCAAGTCCAAGGTTAGTCACCAGGCGAAGCCATCTGCCAACCCCTCCACCAAAACTGACAAGCCAACTGGCTCTGGAAACCACCAATCCGGAAGCAGCCCCAACTCCGGTGGCCCTAGGGAGTCCAAGGACTCCAAAGGGAAGTCCGCCACCACCTCCGCCTCTCTGAAGACCGACCTTTCCGCTAAGCTAGGGAAGGACAGCAAGCTCACAGCAGCCGAGCGAAAGTGCCGCTTCGACCTTAAACTTTGCATGTTCTGTGGCCAAGATGGTCACATAGCCAAGGAGTGCCCGAAGTCAACCTCCAAGGCAGCTAAGGGTCGAGCAGCTAAGGCCGCAACTCCAGAAGCCAAACCAGAGACCTCCTCGGAGGCAAAAAAATAGAGTGCGACCTCCAGGACTCCGCACAGTCTGGGGGTTGCATTGACTCCACTAGTGCACCAAAGGAGATCCGGCTCAACGTATCTGCTCTTTCCGATCCTCGCTCTCTTATTCCCTCCATCAGTATCTGTGAACGAGACATTCCTCCATTCCCCGCACTTGTAGACTCCAGATCTTCCGATTGTTTTATAGATATGGATTTTGTTAATAAACACAATCTTTCAACCTACTCCGTATCCCCACTCCAACTCCGACTTTTCAACGGAACATCCAATTCCACCATCACTCAAGCCATCAACCTCACCATCCGCTTTGAAACTGGCGACATCACTCTGACAACACTGTATGTTACTCTGCTAGACAGATCCTGTTCACTGGTTCTGGAACACAACTGGCTCACCCACTTCAATCCGTTGATTGATTGGGTTTCGAGCAGTATATCGTTCCAGCCACTCGAGCAGTCCATGCCAGCAAAACTGAGCTCACCTCTGCAGCCTCTGGATTTACCTCCTCTGGCTGACCCCGATCCGCCAAGTTTCTCTGAACGCCAGGCTCCGCCCATCTCGTTCGTCAGTGCCCCTGCATTTGCATTGGCCTATCAACTCCAGGGCTCCACCCAGTTCAGCCTGCAACTCCACCCTCAGGAATCTGAACTCCGGTCGGCATCCGCTGATCTGGTCCCTCCTCCAGCTCTGGTTGACCTGTCCGGAATCCCTCCAGACTACCACGACTTTGCAGATGTATTCAGCAAGAGCAAGGCATCCACGCTCACCCCGCATTGTGAACACGATTTGAAGATCGACCTGGAGGAAGGTACCTCCTCTCCCTTGGGCACCCTCTACTCCCTTTCCCCCTCCGAGCTTGAGGCTCTCTGGACGTTCCTCGATGAGTACCTCAAAAACAGGTTTATCCGCCTGTCCTCTTCCACCCACGCCGCTCCGGTCCTCTTTGTCCGCAAGAAGGACGGTTCCCTCCGCCTCTGCGTCGACTTCCGAGGACTCAACAAGATCACGAAGAAAGATCGCTACCCGCTTCCCCGCATCTCTGACCTCCTTGACGCTCCAAGCTGTGCCAAGGTCTACACCAAGATCGATCTCCGGCATGCATACCATCTGGTCCACATTGCCAAGGGCGACGAATGGAAGACCTCGTTCTGGACGCGCTACGGATCATTTGAATGGCTCGTCATGCCATTCGGTCTGACAAATGCCCCCGCGGCATTCCAGCAGTTTGTAAACTCGATCTTCGCAGATCTCCTCGACATTCGTGTGATAGTCTACCTGGACGATATCCTCATCTTCTCCAAAGACAAAGCCTCCCACAAGGAGCATGTCCGAGAAGTCCTCTGGAGACTCTGCAAACATGACCTCTATGCAAAACCCGAGAAGTGCGAATGGAATACCGACTCCACTGAGTACCTTGGCTACCAGCTTTCTCCCTCCAGCCTGACGATGTCCGAAGATAAGGTCACAGCTATCCGGGATTGGCCAGTACCTTGGAAGGTCCTGGACATCCAATCCTTCCTCGGTTTCACGAACTTCTATCAACGATTCATCGCTAACTATTCCGACATCGTCGTGTCCCTCACCCATTACTCGTAAGGGCACCCCATAGCTCTTCGACGACTCGTGCCTTGCCGCCTTTCAGTCCCTCAAGGACGCCTTCACCTCCACTCCTATCCTTGTCCATTGGACTCCGGATGCTCCACTCATAGTAGAAACCGACGCCTCTGACTATGCCATCGCTGGTATCCTCTCCATCCGTTGTCCGGACAAGGAGATCCGGCCTGTTGCCTTCTACTCTCGGACGCTGTCCACTCCAGAGCTTAACTATGACACCCATGATAAGGAGCTCTTGGCAATCTTCGAGTCCTTCTGGACTTGGCGACATTACCTTGAAGGATCTGGCACTCCGGTCGACGTCATCACCAACCACAAAAACCTTGAGTACTTCGCCACCACAAAGCTTCTGACCCGCCGGCAAGCCCGCTGGTCAGAGTTCCTCTCCCAGTTCAACATGGTGGTGCGTTTCTGCCCCGGATGCCTTGGTGCGAAACCTGACTCCCTCACTAGACGCTGGGACGTCTACCCCAAAGAGGGGGATAAGGACTACGCTTGTGTCAATCCGCACAACTTCCACTCCGTCTTCACCCAGGAACAGCTCACTGCGTCCCTTCAGGCAACCTACCTCGCGGCCCCCGTCCTCTGGGCTAGCACCCTCCTCGACGTTGACTCCATCCACAGTGACATCCTATCTGCCCTCCCAGCCGACCCTCTGGCCACTATCCACATATCCATCTCCGAACCTGACTCTCAATGGTCAGTTGACTCTGATGGATTCCTCCATCTAGATAACCAGATATATGTTCCAGACTCCACAGATCTCTGTCTCCGAGTCCTCCAATACAAGCATGACCATCCACTCTCCGGACACTTTGGCCAGAACTGCACCCTGGAACTGATCCGCCGCGAATATTCATGGCCTGGCATCAGGACATTCGTCAAGGAGTATGTCTCCTCCTGTACTGCCTGTGCATGTGCAAAGGTTCCCAGACATTGCCCCTATGGACTGCTCAAGCAGCTCCCGGTCCCAGAAAGACCATGGAACTCCATCTCCATGGATTTCATCGAACAGCTCCTGCCCTCCTCCGGATTCACAGCCATCCTTGTCGTCGTAGATCACCTCTTCAAGCAATGCATTTTCATCCTGATGCATGACACCATTACATCTCCGGAATTGGCCCAACTGTTCCTCCTCCATGTCTTCTCCAAGCATGGAGTCCCCTCCCATGTCACCTCCGATCAAGGATCCAAATTCGTATCTCACTTTTTCCGCTCACTTGGCAAAGCCCTCGACATCCGCCTCCACTTCACCTCCGGATACCACCCAGAGGGTGACGGACAAACTGAACAGATGAACCAGACCCTGGAGCAGTACCTCCGGATTTATTGTAACTACCAACAGGACAATTGGTCTGAACTCCTGCCTTTTGCGGAGTTCGCATACAACAATTCTCCAAGTGCTACCACCGGAGTCTCCCTGTTCTTCGCTAACAAGGGCTACCACCCGAATATCACGGTTCACCCTGAGCGTGACCTAACCTCCGCACAAGCCCATGAGTACTCTGTCGATCTTGATTCTCTCCATGCCTTTCTCCGGGAAGAAATGGCTCATGCCCAAGAACGATACCAAGGCCCGGCGGACGCCAAGCGAATTCCGGCACCGGACTTCAAGGTCGGTGACCCAGTCTTCATCAAAGCAAAATACTTCCGCTCCACACGACCCTCTAAAAAGCTATCTGAAAAGAACCTAGGGCCGTACGACATCATCGCCAAGGCAGGAAGTCGTTCTTTCACCCTTCGCCTCCCGGATGCAATGAAGTCCATTCACCCGGTCTTTCATGTATCCCAATTGGAACCCTCCGTTCCGAACACGATTCTGAACTGCATTCAACCCCCACTACCTCCGGTCGAAGTAGATGGCGACCCGGAGTACGAGATATCGGAGATCCTGGACACCAAGTTGGACAGACGAAGAAAGAATTGCAAGCTGTTGCATCTGGTACGTTGGTCTGGATACGAAGGAACCGACAAAGAAACTTCGTGGTTACCAGCCATGGAGCTCGATCATACTTCTGAACTCATCTCAGAATTCCACCTCCGGTACCTGGACCGACCCGGACCTCACACAGCTTGACACGCTGTAGAGCGCAGTGCGTCTCTACGTTTATATTCTCGATATTTTGGCTGGTACACCATTATATAATTCTCACTGTTCTTTTCCGTTCGATATCCACCAATTTTCACTTACCACCTTCTTACATACGACCGACTGGACTACCGGACTACGGCCGGCCTAATACCGGATCGCGAGAGGTACTCAGTACTGCGTCGGCGGTGTTATCATTGCGCTCTAAGGTACCGTTTATGTTTCACTCTTGACTATTCGATCTTTATTTCTACCGTTTCACCGAGTCCTGGTATCCCTTGACTACATGGACTACTACTACCGATGTCCTGGACT
>JBBPKS010000388.1:0-13532 GCA_038089355.1 Pulveroboletus ridleyi | reverse complement strand
GGCTGCGGGAATATCTCGCGGGTACAGCCACGAACGTGGACCATCAGTCCGAGACAATGGCGCAATTCATTGTCACCTCGAGTTTGCCAGACTCGATTTTAATTTCAGTTTATCATCTCGGAACGGCACGAAAGTTCTGGGAATACCTCACACAACGGTTTGACAAGACTGTGGTAGCTACTAAAACGGCTACAGGAAAGTCTAGGGTACCTGACGAGGCAGCGCGAGTGGCTGCATCAACGCCGAGACGGTTCGGCGGCACCTGTCGGAGGTGTGGCGAGATTGGTCACAAGGCGCGGGAATGCCGAGAGGTCAAGGGACCGGGTCATGGGACCAGTATGGTCGAGAGGGCAGGCAGCGAGGGCGAGAGGGCTGAGGATGTCAGCTGGCAAGGAGCCGGAGCCGAGAAGGCTGCTGGCATGGGCCACAACGACATGGACAGTCGGAGTGACAGTGGTGACACTGAGGTCAGCCACATGCGCGAGTCCGTCGAGGAAGCCAGCCGGGACCGTGAGGAGGTCGTGGATACTGAAGGGAAACCCCTGGCGAGTGAGTGCACTCGCACTAGAAATGGAGACGCACCGGACACTGTCAGCGTGTCGCTCGAGGGGAAGCGACGCGATCGGTTGGCGACCGACGACACTGACAGCGCTGGGTTGCAGCAGGATGCTGGCAGCCCGAGCGGCAAGGACGACGGCCCAGGGAACACGACAGAGGACCCTAGGGACACACCGGGTGATGACAAGCATCATCCAGATGCATCCACAGAGCCACCTGTCGCTGCTGTGAGCGCGGGGGTGGCTAGTGCGATCGGACAGGCCGTGGAGGGTGCTGCCGATGCGAGTGGCATACTGGGTGGGCCACCTGTCGCTGCTGTAAGCGCGGGGGTGGCCAGTTGGGTCCAATGGGTCGAGGCCGCGATACCAGAAGTCGGCGGTCACCCTGGTGAATTGGGCGACCGGGCAGATGAACTGCGGATGCCGACAACTGGAGGTGAAACTCCGGTCAGTGTGGTCAAGGACCGACCAGCGGGTGGGCGCACTCGCGATACAAACGGATACGCACCAGCGATACCGACAGAGTCTCCCGACTGCACAGAGAATGCGCTACCGGACCCTTGCGACAAACCCAGGGACCGGGCCGAGTTCTTGAAGGTGGAGCTGGAGGCAGAGCATACGTCGCAATGCCGCACTGTGCAGATTGAGGGGGTGAGATGGTCCATGTGCCGAGCCCATGTGCAATCTGCGACAGTGGGCGAGGAAGGTCATCAGCGCACAGCAGTGGATGACGACGACGTACCAGTGGACCTGCCACTACCCTCTAAGCCATGCAAGCCACCTGATGACACCACGAATGGATTGGCCGACCCCTCGAGCATCGAGCTCGAAGGGGAGAGTGGTGACCGGCAGCCGAGTTGCGAGCTGCGATGCACGAGTGGCGAGATGCTGTGGAATAGGTCAGAACAGGCATGCGAACGACTGGAGCGGCAGGCTGAGGAAGACTCACCTGCACACGATATTGCAGACAGTGCCGAGAAGACCTCAGCACTGTCCAACAGGCCTGTCGCCGTTGCCAAGGACGACCCCGACATTGGTGACCCTGCTGACAACATCATCAGCACGCCTGATCCACATGAGGTACCTGCGCAGCGAGGAAGCAAGTCCCTGAGCGTTGAGCTCGAGGGAGGGTGGTCAGTACTGGCGAGCTACAACACTGGACTCACCTGCAGCACGGCACCCACTCGAGGAGTGTTGAAAGGCACCGAGGAAGCTGCAAATAGGTTAGTGAGAGCCACATGACGATGTCGCAAATCCCTGAGTGACGAGCTCGAGGGAGAGCGACCATACCTGATGAGCAGCAATGTCGGACGACCTCATGACATGACGGATGTGTCGAGGGCATTGGCCCGCGTCGAGGACGTTGATGGACAGACGAAGAAGCTGCAAGTATTGTCAGCACGGTGGTATGTCAATGCAGAACGGCCAGACTCACCTATGAGGTCTGCAGGCCCGAGACGCACTGTATACGATCCGGGAGGTGAAGCACACCTACCTGGTAGTCACCCTAGCGACCAGGAGTGTCCAGAGGACAAAGACAACAGCGGCCGTGTCGAAACGGGCACGCTGTGTCAGGTTGCTGGGCCAAGGGTCGAGCTGGGCGAGCTGGACGAGCCAGGAGACGGCAGCAGCAATTGGAGCTGCAACAGGGATGGTAATGGCACCCATTTGGACGGGATATCATGCTGGATGGACAGCGCAACGAGCGGCACACACCGTGACTCGAAACGAGTCGAAATGCGACTGCTAGCTGAGGGCAAGCGGTCAGAGCGCTGGTGGTGCGAAACGAATGGGTTATACGCACCTGGACCATCCATACCACCCAACCACCAAGCCCGGCGCCCCATCGTACTGTCGAACGGACCGCGTCGTCGAGGACGATTGAAATCGTCAACTAGAAGCGTTAGTCGGGTCAGCGCGATAAAAACTGACTTACCCCGTTATCCGGGCACACCAGGGCCATATCGGGTCGATCGGATGTGCCGGATTCGTTCCACGTATGTTGAACGTGATGCAGGTGCGATGCCGAGTCGTGACTTGCGTTACTGACGGTGTTAGAGGCGATTGATGGCAATCGCGCGCAGAGAGACGAGCGCAGGGTTTAGCCGAGCCGCGACTTCCATATTGGGACGAACGGACACAACCGAGGCGCGACTTTCCTTATTTGGACACTGCTCGAACGCAGGACTTTCAGGACACATCGGACGCATCAAATATCATCTTTTATACATTTTTCATTCGGAATGAAGCCTTTGCATTTGTTGCTGAAGAAGGTATTCATTTCATTTGGTTTTATTCTTTTCTTAGAGTACAACCACACTTCGTTTGAGGGAGAGTGTTGTCGCATATTGCATGTGCGCCTTAGTTCAAACAACTACATCCTCTACCCATAATAACCATAACGACTTTCTCCACCTACTGGGCTATTGGGCGTCCTATTGGACCACTCCTCACTTTCTTGCGCTAAAAAGACTAGCTGGACACTTACTGCAATGGCGAGCTAATTGAACATCATATGTGCTCCGCTCTCTCGAGTCATGGTGTGCCTCCATAGCACCATTCTCACCATTGCTATCATTTTCATCATTCTTGCAAGTCATGTCTTGAGATCCCTGGGGCAAGAGAGATCCTTGAAGCATACCCCTCTGTGCGAAGTCACGACGGGCGGCAGCAAGCTTGTCCAAGCGCTGGTTTGTTACCAACATCTGGCCCAATGCTTCATATCGGTTGGAACGTCGCCATGGTTCTTTGATAGCTTTGATATGGCGTGACTCTGTAATTGATGAGCAAAGACCGTTCGGTGCACCAAATAGCTCAATGAGCGACCGATAGTGAACCATTGAATGCTGCTGGGGTAAAGACAAATGAGTGCGAACACCAACAGCAATGAATATGTCATGGTATTCATGGAAACTGTGAACTGCGGTGTCGATGTCTTCAAGCATTGACTCATTGATAACCGGACGTCGAACCAGATAAAAAAATCCAGGAATGCACGCAGCGCACACACCATTTGGTCAGGGACATATTCACGGATTGCTGGCAGGTAGACCTAGGTTATAAATAGATATAACGATTAGCTTGGGTCCCAAACGACACGATACCATTACCTTCATGAGAGCTTTGGAATCGTCTCCTGTCCACTGTTTGAATCCACGTCCCTCAGGAAAGCGTCGCAGACCAGAGAATAGAGGGGTCGCCGCAATTCTGTCACAATGTTAATATCTGCCATCGTACACATAACATGTACCACTATGCACCTTCGGTCAATATCTGCTAAAATTACTGCCGCCCGTTGTTCACCATGAGTCCGTACAAGGTAACTGTTGATCCAAGTGACCAAGTGATCCTTGAATGCACCCTTGATGAGTTGATGAAGTAGGTCGGGTGCGATTAACTCGTGAATATCAGCACGAGGAAAGTGAGCTGTGAATGGCTAAAAATACATGAGTTAAAAGACCATGATGGCACAATGAGTGTCTCGCCTCCACATCACCAATGATACCATATTCCTCCCAGAGCGTCTTGGCATCAAGGGTGTGTCGCAATTGCTCTGTGAGTAGCTGGGCATGTGGCCCTCCACCTCCGTCCAGGTCATTATGTGAGGCTGTGCATCTCAGGGAGTCCGTCAAGCATGGCACCGCAGCAGTTGATGAGCGATTACTCACCTAGCACACCAACCTTGCACAATACATGCTAGCAACGCCTGTTCAGGGTAATCAGCAATGTAGGGCCCTAAACCATATATTACACAGCGTAATTGACAATCCGCACAAAGGGTGACACGAGGTTCTGTCATCACAGGTTGCAGTGGCTGAAGAATAGCGGCAAGGGATGAATGAAAAAGTTGCCTCCGGAATAACCGGAAAGCAGGATCGTTTTGATGCGCTTGATCAGCTATTTTCAATGGTTTATTAACATGCTTAAAAAGAACCAGACATGGTACGTACTTTTAGGGATTGCGAGAAAAGCGAGAAGCAAGACTGAGTTATGGTGTGCATGCCGCATGTTGTTATGCAAATTCCCAAGTGAAATATATAGCAGATAGTACTCAGTATGTCCCGTTCCAACGGAAACTGTTGTTTTGTCACTGCCAAGAATAACCGGGGCAAACATAGCACCGTGAGTTTGAGGATCACGAGCTATAGTTTCCTGTGTCACTGTCAGTCAGATATGATGTCCACCCAATCTATAGAGGTAATGCGTACACATTGATCCCATGCCCACTGCCCCGACATGAGGTCACCAACCTCGCGCTTGCCATGTGCGTCTATCACAACCTTGGGAGCATAGTCTATTCCGTCTGCAAATTCAGGATTGCTAAGTTGGCTCTCGAGCATAATGAGTGGATCCCGATACCAGACATCATATTTGCTTCGCATCCAGGCTGGTGGCTCTTCTGGCATGATTCCTGCGTACTGAACTGACAATGACTGCCAAGGAGCCTCTCCATGTGTGATAGAGTCAATAATTTGGTACATTTCCCTGTGAGAGCGAAATGGTGGGTTGCACTGGCCATACATAGCTGCCAGAATGGAGATAAGCTTATCTATTTTTCCACCAGGCATCTGTTCTTTGCGGTACAGAAAGTCCGCTAGCTCGAACTGTGCACGGGAGTTAAACGGGTCCCATTGATCTGGTGATGGGTCGTCATCGGGCACTGGGTACACATTGCAATTGAGAGCGTTGCCATCTTCATCACAGGGAGCACCTACACCGTAAAATGTTAGCATAAACAGTCTAGTTGAAAAAGTGGTCTTACCATTGATAATAGGGTGATATTGCACTCGCCTCATTCTTGCACAGTCTGGCTCCTGCGCCATATCATCTTCATAACCCTCATCATCATGAATTGGAGCTGATATTGGGTTGATATGCCCACAGTGAATGCGACTGTGTCACTTAAGTCCTCCACGTGTAAGACAGGACTTCATACATCCAGGCCATGGACAGGCGAAGAACCGAACACGATCTGGTTGGGATGGAGGCATAGGGTCAGACAGGTGGTCTATAGTAGTCTGAAGCGGGGAGGTTACACATAGATCCGACGGAACCCAATTGCAAGGAAAATTTCCTGCACATCGCCTTAACAAAACAAGCACGTCACAATAACATTGGTGAATGGAATGGAGAGAGACTATAAGTATAGTCAGAGGCGGGAATGGAGAAATTTTCAAAGCCTACCGTTGCTATTCCTCCCAGACTCCCAAACTTCACCAAAAACCCACCTCAATGTCACAAGCTCAGCCTATGGTGACTCATGCAGCAAATAAAACACGCCATCCTGGCTTGCCTGACAAGCCTGTGCCTCGTCACACCAGTGAGGCTGTCCATCGCGAGCGAATTGCTCATGACCTCGCTACTGCGGAGGCCCAGGTACGTCATGAAAAAAATATCCAGCAGGCTGCTGCAATTGAGAATGAGCTGCAGATGAAGTCAGTTCAACAACACCAAGCTTTTTCCAACCCTACCTCCCAGATTGCCCAACGACTGCCAAGGGCAAGGGCAATGGGGCTGAATACCGCCCAGCCTAAGGACACTCAACAGGGTAATGCCAAAAGTTAGTCGTATAAAAATTATGAAGGGTCAAGCGTACTCACCACTCTGTAGGTGATGGTGAAGAGGGAAGTGAGACAGAGCCAGCCTCTGACGATCTGATTATCGCGATGGTGCCAGAGCGGCATGAGACACAGGCCCCGAGGCCGGCAAAGCTAACTCGAACCAATGCGGTCGTGCTTGAGCCTGCCAAATCAAGAAAGAAGCCTTCACGTGACACCATCGAAGCTGCTCGCAAGCAAGCTGACGAACACAGCACGAGGGTGGATCATCAGTGAGTGAAGTGGATATAACTCATCAATTGAACACTGATGCTCAGGATTTTAGGAGGCCAGTTGAAAAAGTAAACACTGCTGTGTCTTCATTGGTCAGTACTGGCAACAAAAGGAAGCTGACACAGACGGTGTCGGGCCTCCCTGCTGTGAAGAGGACGAAAGGAACTCAACAGCTGGCCGTGGGTGGACTTAATGACAACTTCAGAAAAAAGAAGCAACCCATTCCTCAATTGGTGCGACCCACTGTGAACGAAGCCTCTGGTAACAGCAATGTACGACTCCTCGATGGGTTATCCGACAACGAAGAAAGCCAATGGCTGAGGAACGAGGCGTCTATCGTGACTCATAGCAAGGTGGCTGACAAGACTCGGACAACTGTGACATCGCTCACGAAGATTGTTCGCAATGCACCTCAGCAGCAACTGGCAACGAGTAGTGCACTAGCTATCGCTACAATGTCCACAAGTTCCAAGTTACGCCCGACTCTTCAAGACCTCCCACAAGGTGCGCAGAGGATGTTCCGATCGCTCTTTATTCCTCTGGTGTGGCGCTACGCAGGTACATTGGAAAACCCATGGGCTACGAACAATATGGTCAGTCTGATTCAAGCAATCTGGGATAACCTGACCCAAGAGCACTCCGAGTGGGGTCACAAGTTCGAGGAGAAGGATATGATTTACCGATTGGTATGTGCTGGTGTTACTGACCCATGCTGGAATACTAACGATCACACAGCCTACAGACAATACAGCAACTTTATGAGTGGCGGAGCCATTTCGGTGCTGCTGCTCTTGAAGCCATCAAGGACCTTTGGATCACCGACAACAGATTCACTATCCGTGAGAATCGCGAGGCACACGTAGCATGCTTGGCGGGCCACGGGTTACTATGGGTGTATGGTCAGGTCACTCAAGTTGGCGAGGACTCATGGCAGGTGAGTGCTCGTTCACCATTGGCAGGAATTTCTGAACTCTTTAATTTCATTTGTATATACAGGTCGAGAACACTTTCCATGGCCCGTTGCTATTACAAACTGTCGCTTCTCATTTAAAGGACATCAGCCATGTCTCGTCAGACGAATACAGCTACTTAATTGACCATGCAGAAGCGCGTGGTGCACTGATCCTTGCAATGACTGCGGTGTGTTTTTTCTTTCTTCGCACAATGGACTGGAGTTCTCACATGTTGTGCTAGGTTGAGCGAGCTCTCAGTCTGTGGAAGACAGGTGAACCCGAGTTGACCAAGGCAGATCGATTTTCGGAGCAAGTATGGGGCCTAAAGTCCAGACAGTATGCCAAATCAGTAAAGCATCTCAGTGACAAGAAGGTCGCTGAGATCTTGGACGCGGCTCAAGTCTATGTCAAAGTCAAGCGTGGTAGCATGTCTGGAGGTATGTATGATGACGAAGACGACGAAAATGATGAGCGCACAATGATCAAGGCCTCGTCGGATATCGAGATTGATGGCGATAATAACAAAGAGGGGTTCATGCCAGACGGTAAGTGGCACATATGCTTTGTGGTATCATTTATTTACTGGAGGTGTTACAGACTCGGATGTCAGCAGTACCACTGGTGAAAGTGATGCGAACCAGCTTGAAGCGGTGACCATTAGCGAAGGCGACGGGGACCGGTTTGATGCAATGGCCAGCCTATGTGAATAGAAGCATCGGATCATTGAATTGGCAAGGGCGAGCTCAACCTAGCACGATGCCATGAACTTTACAGACTAGTAGATACTTCCAAAGAGTTCAACCTCAACGTGATTTGATAAAATTGTTGATCTAGACTACATCTGAATCGAGTCTTAATGGTCTCCTTGGTCTGTCTTTACTTATATCTTGTGTGGTGTCTGGTACAAGTTTGCGACTTGCGGGCCTTACTCGGTCTGTGACAAGACCCGATATACTTAATTAAGACAAATAGTCTTTGTCGTCTTTGTGTCTTAGTGGCCTTACTCGGTCTGTGACAAGACACGACATAACTTAATTAAGACCAATGATCTTGGTCGTCTTGGTGTCTTAGTGGCCTTGTGCAAGACCGCTAAGATGCATGGCATTTTGCTGATGGCATTGACCCATCATTGTGTTAGAGATGACAACTCCAATCTCCTCCAGGCCCTCCTGTCCAACTCCGAGGTTCCTTAACAAAGTTCTGGATGAACTCCTATAACTCCTACATAGGAGTTACTGAAGTCCTATAGAAGCAGTCGGAGATGGATAGGAAGGCCGGACTTGTGTCCAATGGCATATCAGTATGCATTCCTTATGTCATTTCTTTACCCTATCTTCACTTCGTTCTCATTCCATAACTTCATGCCGTTTCCTCTTCCCCTTTACCATTTCCTTATGAAGATCGCTTGTTTCACTTCGGAGTTGATTGGACTTCGCGCTTGTATCTTTGCCTACCTTATATATATTCCTTTTCACTCCTGGGCTCTCCTCAGTCATTCCTGCTACTCCTTGGGCAGCGGCTGAGGTGAGCACCAGCTTTGCTTTATCTTATTACTATTGCTAATTAGTGTAGTGGGCAATCACTGCCCTTTTACTTAGATTTTTAACAGGTTATGAGCTCCGCTAGCGCACTCTAGCAATCCGGACACCTGACAAACAACTCACAGTAGCTCTTGCTACCCCTGCGGATTTTTCCCACACCCTCCGGCCTACTCTGGATTGCTTCCACAACCCTACCTCTAGGGTCTATACTCCTCGCTAAATCACTTAGCTGGCACCATGTCAGAATCAACGACATCTAATACTGTAAGCTGCCCAGTCCTAACAGGACCCTTAAACTTCCAAATATGGAAGCTCCGAATCATGGCAAAACTCCATCGGGAGAAAGTCCTAGGTGTCACCCTCGGCACTGATAAATCTCTGACCTCCTCCTATACATCTCCGGCACCTCCCCCCAAGGAAATCCAAAAATGGATGGAATGAGACGAAAAGACACATGGAATAATCCAGGACCACATCTCCGATGCACTCCTACTTAAGATGCAGGCACACACCACTGCCAAGACGCTCTTCGATGCCCTCCTAAATCTTCACGAAGCATCCAACCTTGCCTCCGCCTTTTACTCATACTGTGAAGTCCTGGCCGAACTTCTGCTGGACCACAAGGAGGGTGTCCATATTGGTGGGTTTGATCATGATGTTTACGAAGTCTAGGGCACCAAGTAGCTCAATGCCGGCCCTGTTTTGATGTCCTGTCAGAGTGAGGGCGGGCAAGATGAATCAACTCTTCAACTCCTCCTGGGATGGCACCTCCTCTGTCTCTGACCACATTGCCTCCATTCAGACATTGGAGACCTGACTAGCTGGAATGAAGTTCGGAGTTGACTCGAAAGTCCTCACCTTCATTCTCCTCAACTCCCTCCTGAAAACTTCGGAGTGGAGCTCCTTTACCTCCTCTGTCATCAACACAGTGGAGGAAAGCAAGCTCACTTTCAATACTGTTGAGACAAGAGTTATCTCCGAAGAAGCCCGCCTGAACCCTCTGAAGCCCTCCGAGACAGTGCATAAAGCCTCCAACAGAAGGAGCAATCGCCAGAGTGGTTCCCCATGCTGGTGTGACCACCACCAACACTCCGGACACAACTCCGATGACTGCTGGGCGTATCAGGAGTGGGTAAAGGAACTTTGTAAAGGAGGAAGGAGAAAGGGAAAGGAGAAGGCAAACACATTGGAGGACCCCCTGGAGCAAAACTCCGGAGCTTCAGAACAGGCAAACGTAGCTAAAGTGTCTGTATCCAAGTCTCTAATCAACTGCATTCAGGCCTACCTGTTGTCCGAACCAACCAAGCCCGAAATGGACAAAATTATCATTGACTCCAGAGCTACCTCGCATATGGTCTCACATCACTCATGGTTCCATACATACTCTCCACTCCGAACTCCACGCCAAATAGCCCTAGGGAACGATTCAACTGCCCTTGCCACTGGGATCGGAAGCATCGTACTTCGCTCCATTGTGAAAGGAGAAACTTATGAAGTAACCCTAAGCAACGTACTATTGGTACAGGAGTTCCGACTGTCCCTAATCTCCGTAAACAAGCTAGCCTCCAGAGGACTATCCACCTTGTTCCCAGCGAACTCCTCCACCTGTTCTGTCTGAAAGGGACCAGAGACCATCATGACAGTGCGCCACACCCAAGAACTTTATCATGCAGAAGTCCGGTTGAAGGCATGTCCTGAGTCTGGACTCGTCTCAATAGACATAAATACACTCCACCGACACATGGGACACATCGCACATTCACAGATTGAACAGATGGTCCAACAAGGCCAACTGAAGGGCATAGATGACATCTCTGGAACTCCAACGTTTTGTGAGCCATGTACACTCAGAAAGATGAAGAAACTCCCTTTCGAGTCCCAAAACACCATCTGGGCATCTAGGCCACTTCAAATCACTCACTCCGATGTTGGAGGGCCGATATCTCCACAATCCCGAGAAGGCTACAAGTACTGGCTCCTCATTGTAGATGACTTCTCTCAGTTCCCATGAGTCTACTTCCTGAAGAAGAAAGTGATGTCCTGACAACTTACAACACCTGGAAAATGGATGTCTGAAACTTCTTCAAACAGGAAATTGAAACGGAGGAGTTTTCGGACATGCACACCCAATTCCTTCAAACTGATGGAGGAGGAGAATACTCCGGCTCAGAGTTCCGCCAACAACTCCGAGCCGATGGAACAGCACAGGAAATGTCTGCACCCTACACTCCGGAGCAAAATGGACTTGTGGAGTGGATGAATCAGACCTTGTTAACACTTGCAAACACCATGCTCAAAGATTCTCACCTCCTGAAGTCATTTTGGGCTGATGCCATGTCCACTGCAGCATATGTCACTGCACGAAGTCCTTGCTCCACCCTTCACGGAGGAGTTCCATACCAACTCCTGTTTGATAGGAAGGTCGATCCGAACTTGTTCTGACCCTTCAGGTGTCTCGTATATGCACTAGTGCCAAAGAAGAAATGTGATGGAAAGTTCCGCTCACATGCACGAAAATGCATCATGCTCGGATACACCTATGGACAACAAGCCTATAAACTCCTCGATCTGGAATGAAAAACCATTATCTCCAGTCGCCATGTAACTTTCCATGAGTCCGGAAAAATCTCTGATTCCGACTCAACTCCTTGGAAAGTTACCAATGAGGAACAGTGGGAGGGTCTCCTGCTGAAGCACTCACATCAGCCGGAGTGCAACGGACAGGAGGAAACTGACTCCACACCTCTGACACCTCCAAACTTTGTGAAAGCAGTGGGAGCTCTGGGTCTGGATGATTTAATAGACCCGCTCACCAGATGTCTAGAGCAACTCCGAATTGATGTTGCCCCTCTGGAAGCACAGGCTGCCCCTGCTCCTGCTCCATCTCCTGCTCCAACTCCACCTCCTTCTCCTTCTCCTTCTCCTGCTCCACCTTCACCTCCTGCTCCTGCTCCATCTCCGCCTCCTATTCCTATTATCTCTTCAACTCGGTCTCACTCCCCATCTGTCATATCTGCTCCGATCTCCAAGTCTCTGGACCTGTCACTCCTTCTCCGTCCCTCCATAATCCGGACTTCATCCTTTCACATCGGATTCCATTCTCCTATTATCGGACTTCCTTCACCTTCCTTATTTAGTATTCCCTTTGTACCTTCGACCCTCCATTCCTTAGTTATGACCCTTAGCCTCATCCCTTAGACCCTTTGCCACACCATATGCTCTCACTACGTATGTTCTCCATCTCCATATGCTTCCCTTTTACTCAATGTACCTTTCCATACGATCCTCCATTCCTCTGTCCGAACTCTAGACCGGACCTCAGTATATAAGCTTCCTGTACTCCGTTTCTGTACCTCAGTACGAATATCAAACCAGTCACCTCCTGTCTCTTGTCCGACTCCCTTCCCTCTTCTCTCTCTCCCTCTCTCCTACGAAATACGAGGACAGAGCCTAGGCAAGGGCGTGACACATAAGTCCTGTGCCAACATCCTCCTAGGTACCCCCTTGCTGCTCCGAACTCCGTTCATCCTCCTTACGAACTTTGTATACTAACCTTCGGACCTCCAATCAGACTTGAGTCTGGAGGAACCAGACTTGACATCTGGACAGATCATAAAAACTTGGAGTATTGGAAAAAGCCACAAACCCTTTTGGGGAGACAAGTACACTGGCATGTCCTTCTCCAAGAATTCAACCTCAAATTTGTATACCACCCAGAGTCTCTTAATCATGCTAATCCCCTCTCCCAACAATCAGATCATGGCAACACTGTCAAGAGTCTTAATAAGGACATTAACATATTACCCACTGAACTATTTATAAAAAATGTTACATTAGAATCCCCCCTCTTACAGAAAATTATAAAAAATAAACAATGTTCTTAACTATACATATGATATAAAATGAGAGATTTATCTCCATGATTTCACTGGCTGAATCTACATTCCTCCTTCTATTCATGCCAAAATCCTTAAAACATGTCATGATATTCCCCTAGGGGGTCATAATGGGCAAGCCCACACCGCTTCTTTATTTGGCCACAAATGCAGAAAGATATCATTGCATATATCAATCACTGCTACACATGCACCCTCATGAAGGGTTCAACCAAAGCACCAGCAGGAAAGATACTACCTTTTTCTTCAGCTAGTCACCCTTAGGAATGTGAAAAATCTAAGTAAAAGGGCAGTGATTGCCCACTCAGCCGCTGCTCAAGGAGTAGCAGGAATGACTATATAAACCTAAGTAAAAGGGCAGTGATTGCCCACTACACTAATTAGCAATAGTGATAAGATAAAGTAAAACTGGTACTCACCTCAGCCACTGCCCAAGGAGTAGCAGGAACAACTGAGGAGAGCCCAGGGGTGAAAGGGAATATATATATAAGGTAGGCAAAGATGTGAGCACAAAGTCCAATCAACTCCAAAGCAAAACAAGCGATCTCCATAAGGGAATAGTGAAGGGGGAGAAGAAACAGCACAAAGTTATGGAATAGTAAAGAAATGACATGAGAAATGTGTACTGTGTGAAAAATCTAAGTAAAAGGGCAGTGATTGCCCACTCAGCCGCTGCCCAAGGAGTAGCAGGAACGACTATATTCACCTAAGTAAAAGGGCAGTGATTGCCCACTACACTAATTAGCAAAGGTAA
>JBBPKS010000387.1:0-13537 GCA_038089355.1 Pulveroboletus ridleyi | reverse complement strand
GCCCTGGACTATAAAAGTGTGTCCCTAGAGTTTTAATACATCTTTCTGCATCTTTCTTTCCCTCCACTTTCTGTCTGTCTGAGAAGGGAGCTGCCTAGGTACTCTACTCACTTCGGCCTGTCTTTCCTGTCCCCCTCCCTTGGGTCGAGTCCTATACTCGCACCCTTTCTTTTTCTAGTCCTTATCCTCTCCAGATAGGATTAGTGTTTTACAACTGGAGCCCACCGCGAGGGAGGGTGTAGTTCAGTGGAACACAGAGCCTGAGGGACTGTTCATGGCCTAGCTCCCTTCATATTTCTCGAATCAACCCTTTTTTCCAGTCCTTTGTTTATCCCATCCCTGTCACTTCTCGTCTACCCCTAGTTCACTCATTTGCCATCTCATCATCATTCATTCCGCCACCATCGATTCCTTTTCTGGTTCATCACCACACATCCTGTCATTCCACACCCTCAGGCCATTACGTCAGCATGCCGACTACCTTCATCCAACCCTGCTGGGACACTCCTGAAGCCCCTCAATTTGATGCAAGCAGACCACGACAGCTACCCAGCTTCCTTTATGACATTTCTGCCCTTGGAGATGCTCTCGGATATGACCACGTGCAGAAGATCAAGCTCGCCATCTACTATGCTGACCTTGATGATGCTGAACTCTGGGAGTACCTCCTGGAAGTGTTGGATCTGGTCCTGGATTGGGACACATTTGCAGTAGCGGTCAAGAAGAACTATCCCGGATGTGAGGGACCAGCTAGGCACAGCCAAGCGGATCTTCTCGCAGTCACAGAGCAGTTCAGATCAAGGCCAATGCACTCTCTTGATGACCTTGGTGTTATGACTGCGTCGAGCAGCCATTGAAGGGGACGGGAAAACCCTTCGGCTGGAAGAAACAACCAAACCTACTGTTACGCTTGATCCCGAAGGGTCTAGCGCAAACTTGGCAAGGGTCCTAAGATATGAAGACAAGGGGGTACCTTGCTGACGGCAAGGTCAAAGGTTCGTCCTGGTGCAAGCCAGACGATGGACTTCCCAGTGAAGCGGATGGACTGAGGACAGTCCCTTGTGATCGGGATGAGACGCAGGGGAGAGCTAAAGCACTCACTCAGGTGTAGAGCGAAGACACATGAAGAGGAAAGTTAGGATGTATATGCCAAGTAGGTCTAAGCTGGGGTACAGGAGATCTACTTGGGGTTTATATACAAGAGCAACGAGACGCTGAGTAATCGTATAGAATTGGAAAGAACATGAAAGAACAAGTGGCTGACTGATTGTTGAGTCAGCGAGCCAATAGCAGAAGTCGCTTAGTTAGTAAGCAAAGAACTCCATGGAAGGAGGAAGAACAAAGAACATGTGACTAAGGGAATATGGACTTAGCATGATGAGAGCTAAGCGAGGAGAGATAAGTCCGAAAGAAAAGAAAAAGAAACAGGATATGGATACAAATCGTAACAACCACCTCAAACAGGACTTTTCATAACAGATATTCCAGCATGGCCCTAATGCATATACTATGACCAGTCAGCGGGGTAAGGCCCACTTTAGTTGCCACTTTGTCTAACACCTTTAGGAATTTGGTGCATGTGAGCAGGATGTGCAATGAGTGGTACCTGTAGGTGAATAATGCTGTGCTGTTGTCCAGATTATTGACCCAAAAATGGTTGAGTAGGGCTGCTTCTGGGTTGTGTGGGCCTTCCTGAAGTGCCCAGTTGACTTCCTCGCCTGCAGGTGATTTCTTTGTCCATGGTAGCCAAAAGCAGGCCATTTGCAGACCCTGCTGGTCCTGCTTCTGGGACATGCCCACTCATGTGGTATGCTTCAATGGGTCAAATGCTTTCAGTGTGGGTACTGTGAATTCCCCAGTGTACACTGCTGCAAAAAATGTGGTTGTAGGACATGTGAAGGTTGCTACATGCAAGGGTGATTCTAGGTTAAGGTGGGCTCATATCTTGGCAATGATGTCCAGGGTGTAAGGCTCATGCAAGGGGCATTTTGATGCAGGCAGGGCCAGATTGCATGCTGCCTTGAATGATAACTTGGTCTCTCACTTGTTTATTTCCCAGCTCAACCTGTGGACTGTGTGCCAAGCCTGGACTGCACTTACATAGTTGACTACTGTTGATGGTGCATATGTGCCTGCTAGGTGTGCAATGAATGCTGACATCATGTCCACTCCCACTAGTGCCTGGTCTTTTTCTGGGATTGTCCTGTAGTTGCAAAACTTGTGAAAGGCAAGAAGGCCTGACCCATAAGTTTCCTTGGTTGAGTCTGCCCATGTGTGTGATATGATGCTCAACAGTATCCTTGTGTCCTTGGCCAGCAGTGGGGATTGAAGGCTATGTGCACCTACTGGGAGCCATTGTATTATGCGATTCTTGGCTGCATAGTGTGGGCACTCTGGGTTTGTGCTGCCTGGGGTTGTGCTGCCTCTGGGGGCCTCACTGTGATCTGTGCCTCTTAAGGTGCATTGCAGGCTCCTCCTGTACAGTGCCCACTCCAGTCATGTGAGAGGTTGTGGCCTGTGGTGCCCTTTCATCAGCAAACCTGGGGGTTTGATTTTTGCTTTCCTATGTTGGGTTTTCCTGCAGATACAGTATGAGGTCTTCTGGTAGCTCAACTGGAGGGAGCTGTAAGTGAAGGGGGGGAGAAGGCCACACAAAATTGGGTTGGCAGGGTTCTCTGCACTAGGGACATATCTAGTGAGGATGTAGCTATGCTGACATATGAGCTCTGGGATGATCCATTTGAAGATTGTATTGATCTGTTTGTTTCTGCTCTGGCCATGCAGCCATGTTTCAACAACCCCTTGATTATCTCTGTATAGGAGAATGGTGGCAGGGGATTAAGTGAGGCTGAGTACTGAACGTGCGAGCAGCTTGAATCCCATGGCTTCTACCCATCTGATGTCATTGCCTTGGCTGTTCCAGGCCTCTTATAGGGTCTAGGCTCACCAATGTCCTTGCACACAGATGCCAATGCCTTGCATGCTGGTATCCAAGAATGTCTGTAGGTCTATGGGCCGCTACTGCACTGCTATGGGAATGGGGTTGGCACTGTTAGATAGTCGCTCTGTCCACTATGCTATGTCATCTGGGGTATCGTGAGGTGGGGTGTGTGGCATGAATGGTTTAGCTCTGAAAACTGGAAGAAAGACTTCCAGGTTTACTAAATATGGGCAACCATCTGGGAAAACTTGTGATGCATGTGTAAGCTTTCCTAGCAACTTCTGGGCCTCATTGAGAGTGTGCATGCACTTGGCTGCCCAGTCCCTTAGAGCTCTTATATATTTGAGACATTTTGGTTCTGCTAGAGCTACTGTACACTGGTCCAAGTCCCAGGTGAAACCAATGAATGTGGGCTTGGATGAAAAAGGTACATCCTTTGAGAGTTCCCATGGTAACCCAAGTTCAGCTGAGACCTGATCAATGTTGTTCATGTTGTATGTGTAGGGGTGGTCTTCCAGGTTCTTCTGCTGCCTGCCTGCCCAGTCCTGCAGTGGTTTTGAACAGTCTTCATCAAATTCTTCCTGAGTGCCATCTGGGAGCTGGCTCCCTCTGAACCAGAGTCATTCTCCTTTTACTGTTGGGCCTCCACATGCTGCAATGCATGTTGCCATTCCCTGCCAGACTGTATTGTACTTTGTGAGTTGTGAGCAAGGGATCCTTAGAAATAGATGATCATCCACCCATCTAAGGATGGGTCCTATGCCTGCATGGCACATGATGTCTACTCCTGCACTGGCTACTTCCCTATAAATTCCTGCTGCTGGGGCAAATCCAAAACAGAGAGCTGTGTCTATGGCAAAGTGTCTATCTGACAGACATATCACCAGTCCATGCCATTGGGAGGGGTACATGGGAACAGTGTGATATGCTTCCACTATATCTCAGACTGCTCCTTGTGATCCCTGGGGCAGGGAGGAGAGCAGCAGGGAAACTATCAGGAAGGTGCTATATGTGGTCATAAATTCCTCCAGGGCCATGGCTGCATTTATGGAAGATGTCTGTGCTATGCCCCTTGGGTGTGATAGGTCCTGTATCAAGCAGTATTTACCTGGCTTTCCTGGTTTAGGTATTAGGGACAGTGGAGAGGATTGGAAGTGACCAACAACATAATCTACTTCAGTCATCATGAGAGGTCCAATATAGTGCTGTTTTATGAGCTCTTTATGTACTAGTCTGTTAAAGATTTCCTTGTACTGTAATATGGAGGGGTGATTAGGTGGGATATACATCTGAGATAAAGGGGGCATGAAGGCTCAGAATCCCTGTGCTAGTCCTTCAATTAAGTGCAGGTATCTGGCTATAAGTCCTGCTTGGCATAGATCTCTCACCAGGCTTTTACCTTATATGGCATTCTCGCTGCCTCTTGGCTGCATCTTAGGGCAAGATTGAGTGCCATGTGAGGGGCTCCCACATCTAGCACAGGCATGCTTGGCCTTGTTGTGCAGCCATGAGCATCCCTGGGATTTTTGCCAATTGTGGCAGAGGATGAGGCCCACAGGGTCAATGAGTCACCCCTCTGATGATGCCTGACATGTATGGGGGACCCATCCTATAAGAGTGTGGTCTGGTATTGATAAATGTTATGAGGTTCCCTCCCGAGGCAGGTCGGGCAAATGGACCTGTACCATGTTGTTTCTCTAGAATGTCTCCTCTGGTAGGGCTTTGCTTGGGAAGTGGATTTGTCTGCGCCTGACCTGTAAGTGTCATGAGATCATGACATATGGGGTGATATGGAGTATGAGTGGCACTGGCATTCCTGTGTGGGTTCAGTCCATGCTCCATTTGCCTGGTATGAATGCCATCTGCCAGATATTAGGGATGCTTGTGTGACCCAGAGGTTCTCCACCTGTCAGGTTGGTTACAGTAATGTGCATCCATCAATGCATCATCAGGTGACACAGTCAAGCAGGCCAGGGGGATAAGGCAGTGGTGAGTGGCTTGTTCAAACATGCGTCATTAACTCACTGACCTTTTCTAGCATTGCATTGTTCACCTCCATGACTATCTGCTGCAGATGGTCATTTATGATCATGATGTTGAAAGCATTGCCTGTCTTCAGGCAGTCATGCCACAGGCATCTGGTTTTTGCTGCATAGGTGGCGAGTATCTGGTCCCCATGTCTCGTGGCCATGTGGTATGGGTGTGACTCCAGGTTTCAGAAATTTTTGAAAAGCGTATTAATATGCTTCTCTGGCCAGCCTGCTTCCTTTATGTGCTCCAGGTAGGATGTGTGCCTGTAGCATCTGTCATATCTGTTCCGATCTCCGATCCCCAGACCCTTCACTCCTTCTCCATACTCCGTAATCCGGACTTCATCTTTCCATATCGGACTCCGTTCTCCTAGTATCGGACTTCCCTCACTTTCCTTATTTAGTATTCCCTTTATACCTTCGACCCTCTATTCTCTAGTTACAACCCTTAGCATCATCCTTTTGACCCTTCACCACACCATATGCTCTCACTACGTATGTTCCCCATCTCCATATGCTTCCCTTTTACCCAACGTATCTTACCATACAATCCTCCATTCCTCCGTCCAAACTCCGGACCAGACTTCAGTATATAAAGCTCCTGTATTCCACTTCTGTACCTCAGTACGAATATCAAACCAGTCACCTCCTGTCTCTCGTCCAACTCCCCTCTCTTCTACTCCCTACTTCCCTCCTACGAAATACGAGGACAGAACCTAGACAAGGGCACGACACATAAGTCCTGCGCCAATGTCCTCCTAGGTACCCCCTTGTCACTCCGAACTCCGTTCGTCACAAACTTTGTACACTAACCTTCGGAACTCCAATCGGACTTGAGTCTGGAGGATGACAGAACCTATTTTATTATTTCCTTTCTTTATCATTTCCCTTTATCTTATCTTATCGTCACAGGATGACCTCATCTTATCTAGACCAAGGTAGATCCTTCTAGATCATTCCATTACGTCATAGGCTAGACCATGACGCCATTCCATTCTTAACTTATTCAGCCATCATATTTAAGGTTGAGTTCCGATCATTATTTAATATCTGTTAGTAATAGCCCTCAGCCTGAGATACAGGGTTTACCTAGGGTTTTGGGCTTATTCTATAGTATATAGTCGTAGCACTCGCCTGTAGATTAGGCTCGTGCTCGATATTCTAGTCCTTTCGCTCTCATTCACAGAGTGGAGGCCCGGACGTCCTTTGGCATACTTTGTGCTTTAGGTTAGTTCCTGACATAATATCGAGCACACTATCTCCCTCCGACTTCAGCACGCTTCTTGTCGTTGTCCTAGGTTCCCCCCCCTTTGCCCCTTCTTGCTTCGCCTAGTCCGTGATTCTTCATCCGACTAGTCCTCGTTCTCTCCTTCTACCGGGCTTCGCTGCTGTCAAACTATCCGCAAAATCCAAGTTATGTTCGTTCGAGCCATCGTTGTTGGTGTTACATGAAACTGTTCAAAACCCGAGACTCCTGGACACAAGGGAAAACTGTCGCTGACCTTGCCGTCGTTACGTCGTTACGAGAAGAAAAGAAGAAAAGCCGCTTCCTCCGGCATGAGGTAAAACTGCATCGTTACGATCCCCGCTCCCGCCTAGTCCGAGCACTTTGCGTCGGCTAGTTCCCTCCTCGCTTCGCCTAGGTGTCGAAAGCTTCGTTCACCCTAGTCCCTGCTACACCCAACTTCCGTTATCGCATGTCTCCGCCACAAGGCGTTGAGTTTTTATTGTATCCCCATAGAGCGTGATTTACGACAACCCGAGCTGGTGACAAGAGTTCCCACTCGCAAGACACGACCGTTATGACCTCAAAAGGAGCTTGGGCTCTCCGTCCTGAGCATGACGTTAAACGGCTAAAGGTCCCAGGCATTGACGGTTAAACCGCCCAAAAAGAAGGCTCCGCCTTCCATTAGCCCAGCCAGCTTAAACCAGCCATCTGATCCTCAGGACACGTAGAGGCATAGAGTACGGATACCGCTCGAAGGATCCCCGCATACCACGGTTATCAGGTATACGATGCGGCCGTCCACCGCCACACAAATTAGGATAACGTTGCTGTTGCCCATAGTGCACTAGGGCGGGATCTCTGTGATTTGAGTCCCCAGGTTCACGGAATACCTGAGATGTCCGTCGGAGAACGCTCCATTACAGCGTTG
The DNA here is from genome assembly GCA_038089355.1 of Pulveroboletus ridleyi. Classification (NCBI taxonomy): domain Eukaryota; kingdom Fungi; phylum Basidiomycota; class Agaricomycetes; order Boletales; family Boletaceae; genus Pulveroboletus; species Pulveroboletus ridleyi. Next base: position 6,410 of record JBBPKS010000387.1, on the reverse strand, counting down.
TACGACACCGGGTTTCACCCATCTACCCTTTTGCCGGAACCCCAACCGGCCATAGCAACCTGCTGTTATGAAGACCACGACTTTTACGAGACACCATATTCCCGCATTCGGTCTAGACTCACTGGGAAGTCTGTATAAGAGGACCCGGCAGAGAGACAAAGCGTCACGACTACCCAGTCATGCCCGCCGCTCGTCGTCAATGAGCCACCCCCACGTCGAGTCGAGTCTTACACTCGGCTCTCAATGCGACGTTCTATCAACTGCCGACCGTCACCCGTCGCCGCCGTCGCAATCCACCATCCTCGTCGTCGTGACCACCCGCACGACCGACCACCCCGCCCGTCCTGAGTACGACAGAAAACCACTCACGAATACCGACTTCACCCCCGGCTCCCGACAGCCACCGCTCCGTCTAACGCCACGACACTCTGAGATACGAAGGAGGTCAGAGCGGAGAGCTGAGAGGACCAGGAGTACCCGGTCGAGAGGAATTATTTAGAGCAGATGAGGTAGTACCTATCGCTCAGACCAGGGAGGACAGAAACGGAGGACGGTTCCTACAGGAGGTGGTAGACGCGTATGACGCGCTACTCAGATTCTCCACCTAGAGGTTACACCGTCCATCCTACCTTTTAGGGAACACCCACAAGCCATCTCCCATGTGCGCTCCCCCTTAGCGCCCCCTATAGGTCACATGTACACCCTCATAGCCACCCCTCTGCCATTGGCTCCATCTCACCCCTTTCATTTTGTTCCGCCATTTATTGGTTGTCCTTCGGGACGAAGGACTTTGAGAAGGAGGTGAATAGGCGAGCGCGATACGAGAAAGAGCAACGACTGAGCGCAGTGAAGGAGTGCTCTTACGAGCATTCTGCTGCTGAATGCAATGAAGCAGCTAGCGTGCGAGCCAAAAAAGCGAAGCTTTTTTTCTCGCTTGCCCGTGACCGGAGTTCACAGCTTGAGAAGGAGGTGAATAGGAAGTACTCCCGATGAATCCCTCAAATTTCCTCGCCAAGAAGTCATTACATCCTGGGCAAGATGTAAAACTGTACCAATAACATCCTGAACACGATGTAAAACTGCGCCACACACATCCTCAGCAAGATGTAAAACTACCAAAACCTCCTGAGAAAGAGGTTAAACTTTGCACCAAGGTCTCAGAGCTAGACGTTAAAGAGCTGCCTACACCGGCGCATGTGAATAAACCGCGCACTGTCTCCCGAACACGAGAGTAAACTGTTCATTGACCCCAAGCTGTGAGTGAGTTATCGCCGGCCGAGGGTTACAACTCCCGGATATCGAGTATAAACCATCCACAAGGTCCGAGAAGACATAAAACTACATTACCTCCTTAGCAAGAGAATAAACTGCTTTACCCGAGAGTCAAGGCGTCCTAAGCAAGACGTTAAAGCTGCTCAGAGAGAAGATTGACAGGTCGATTACAAGACCTTATAAAAACCATTATCCGACTATTCCCCCTCCCTCAACTCGTTTTCAGTAGTCTATTGCCAGACTCCATAAACTGGCTACCTCCCTCCCCCAGGTCGTTCGCAAGACCAGATAAATTGCTACACCTCGGAAGCACTTAGCAATCCGAACCCCTTACCCGCCGAGAAGATTAAGATGTGTAACCCGAGAAAACCCAGAAGAAAAGGAGTCGAGTCTCCGTTATCAAAACTATTGCAGTTAGAGCATCTTGAGAAAGCTCAACCCCTTTTGGTCCCTCATCACCAGAAGCCTCGCTTCAAAGCCGACACCCGAGAACTCCGTTCTCACTTGGTTCGTTCGATACCAGGAGCGATCCAAAATCAATCCGCCGAATCGTCGACACAATCTCATCCCGTCACGATATCACGAATATAGACATACCCTCGATCGTAAAACCCCCGATCACCCGTTCATCGAGTTAAGTCTCTCGACTACCAAAAGGTGTATGCAGTCAAATCTCTGCGTTATCAAAAGAATCCTGCCTAGACATCCGCAGTAAAACTGTCAAGGGAATTAGTTCCCATATACCCAGTTCCTTCCATCCGAAGAAAATCACCAAAGAAAATACAAAATCAGAAAACCGCTTCAAACCCCTGAGGTACATCAAATCCTCATCACGACCCACGACTCAGAACATGATTGCCATCATCCGGTCATAGTTTCATGACCCACGACATGATTCAGACCGTCAGCCGCTGAGCGACCGACCCCGTTTTGTGTACGAAACCCCATGACTATACCCGATTTGAGCTAGTCTCATCTCGACCATGACATAACGTCACTTCGTCTGCCACTTCCAGACTCTAATCTAAGAAGCCACATGATCAATCCCCACACCCGAAGACCCCGCTAGATCCTTTAGCCGATCTTCACACCCAGCCGTTCGGACACCCGTCAACCGATCCAATCAGAAGCCGTCCCCGTTCGAGATGTTAAACCCGAATGACGCCGCTCGAGGAACCGAGCATCGTCGCCACCTCTCCCAAGTCATCCGAGTCCAAGCCCATTCTAGCGATTTATCGCCGGGACATCGATCTTGAGAAGGAGGTGATAAGCGAGCGTTGCGATATCATAGCGAGCTGTAAGCGAGCTCTTGATGAGCAAAGCGAAGCTTGCGAGTGTACTGTGAGCGCAAGCGAGCTGCTGCTATGCAGTGAGTACACGAGCAAAAAGCAAAGCTTTTTTCTCTTCCGTCGCTGACCAAAGCATCAACCGTCACCAGTTGAAGACGTCAGCTCCTTGTTACGCTATCCATGCTCAAAACTTTACGACTCCGCCTCTCGTTGGTGGTTGTGTTGTTCATCTCGACATTTCCATGTCAAACATGCCCCCAACTCATTCTCTACAGTCGCCCGTCAAATAGTCTCTCCGGAGTTTCGACCTTGAGAAGGAGGTGATGACAGAACCTATTTTATTATTTCCTTTCTTTATCATTTCCCTTTATCTTATCTTATCGTCACAGGATGACCTCATCTCATCTAGACCAAGGTAGATTCTTCTAGATCATTCCATTACGTCATAGGCTAGACCATGACGCCATTCCATTCTTAACTTATTCAGCCATCATATTTAAGGTTGAGTTCCGATCATTATTTAATATCCGTTAGTAATAGCCCTTAGCCCGAGATACAGGGTTTACCTAGGGTTTTGGGCTTATTCTATAGTATATAGTCATAGCACTTGCCTGTAGATTAGGCTCGTGCTCGATATTCTAGTCCTTTTGCTCTCATTCACAGAGTGGAGGCCCGGACGTCCTTTGGCATACTTTGTGCTTTAGGTTAGTTCCTGACAGAGGAACTGGACTTGACAGCATCTCTGTCAGCAATAACTCCTGATCTGCTTTGGCATCCTTTGAAGCCTTGACTGTGATGTGGCCACAGGGTCAAGATTTCCTCTGAGGCAAGCACACTGTAAGTGTTGTCTGGCTGTGAATGTGCCAGTTTGGTGGCTTCAAAATAGCCTTCCTTGGTGAAGTACCATAGTTCTACATACTCAAAGTCCTCTAGCTTGTGAAGTGTGTATTGCAATGGCCTGCTGGCGATGATGCTGGGTGGGGGCAGGTTCTTGTCAAAGTCTCCTAGGGCCTTCTTCTCAGCTGGTTGCTTGGGCTGTGGTTTTGGGAATGCATTTGCGCTGAATGGCGACTGTGTGCATCTGCTGCTGTGCTGTGACTGCCTGTCTGGCTCTGGTGAAGGGTCTCTGTCCAGGTGTGCATTGTAAAACACTGATCCTATCCAGAGTGAATAAGGATCAGATAAAAGAAAAGGGTGTGAGTATAAACTCAACCCAAGGGAGGGAGACAGTAGAAACAGGCTCAAGTGAGTGAGGACCTAGGTAACTAGCCCTCAGAGTTAAGGATAGAAGATGGGGGATGCGAAAAAGATATATTCTGAGGTGGGATACACCCATTTTATAGTCCCAGGAATACCTGTGGACTTCTATCTACAAGATCTAACTAATCTGGGGCCAAACGGCACCCCATGGGTATGTAAGCTAAAAGGATCCAGTCCAGATGAAACAAATCTGGTACCAGATTGACACAATCCAGACCTGGATGAATGGGCAGATTATACAAACTGATGCAGGTGGATGAAGACATGAATGGAAGGTGAAAAAGACCTACCTGGATGGATGATAGATACTATGGATGCTTGAACAGACTCTTGGAACAGATGAAAAAGGGGGGTTTGCAACCATAGGAGGACTCAACCTCCTACAGCATTGCGCCAGGTGTCCTGCAGAAACTGCATGGCTTGCTTCTCACTCCATCCAAAAGTGTTAATGAGCGCTTCCCTTAATGGGTGGGAGTTCTCAGCTGCAAAGTCTGGCATATGCTGCTGAGGCTGGTCCATGTTGAGGTTCCTTAAGTAGTGACTAGGGTAAGTGGAAAGGAATGCAACAAAGCTTGATAAGGAGCTGAGGCTGAGGGCAAAGCTGGCACAAGGCGGACCAGAGAGAGAAGCATGGGAGCTTGCCTTGCCCACTTGTCTGAAGATCTTGCTTTGCAGCCACTTGTTCCTTATGTGCCACAAATCTCTCATTTGGTACACTTACATAATAGGATTAGGGGTAGTGGTTCTCACAGGATATTGCATTTAGTGCAAAATAGGCAAACATCCAGACAGTTTTTTGAGCCACTGTATCTATCCCATACCTGCCCTAAACCCCCTATTTACATATATATACCCATCTGTGCACTATACTGTTTCCCTATGCTTGGAATTCATCATTTCTCCTGGTCTCTACACTAATGTTCTGGTGTCTCTCTAGGTTCCTGATAGCCAACATCCTATACAGTTGGTTATCAATCCAGATCCAATAACATCACCTGAGCCACAGGTGATAAGTGGTCAGCCATGAAGTGCCACAGTTCTCTCATATCCAAGCACAGATTGCTCCCACATTAGAAGTACTGACCTGGATAAATCTGGGAACCTAGAGAACAGTTAAGATCATACTATGGATATTATAGAGGCAGAACTCAAAGAGTGGGAGGACAAACATCATAAGGCTGTCACTTCAAAGCCAATGATGAACAAAGCATGTGACTGGGAAACACTCCATGGTCAAATTCAGCTTGATCTGAAAAGAAAGCATCACACCTTATCAATTTCCCAAATCAATAAACTCATGATTTAATCCAATTTCACCACACTTCATATCAAAGGAGCCACTTGGATCACTGCAGGCATGGAAATTGCACATCAGTGACATTCTGGGACAGGAAATAAAATGTGGTTTGCAAGACAGGTTTGGGCACTTGTTCACCACTATCAAATCTTTGAACAGCTGCCTATGGAAAGACAGGGTGGCTTAGCCAATGGCAGATCTCTTTTTCAGAATGAATCTGTTCAAAACCATGCACATCAGTGGTTGTCAAATCTCAAGACAGGGAAAGTGACCTCCATACACTTCAAAATTGTTAGAACTGGTGTCTCTGGGAGGTAACTCCAGAACTCCAGAGTTTGAGCAGGACTTGGCTTCACCATGTGTGGTGCACCCTTGTCACAACTCTGGGGGTGTCCTGTAATTTTGGAACGGGCAGGAGAAGTCAGATTGACCCTGTTGCAAGCAACAAAGGTCAAGGATGATTCAGAAGAGAGTCTTGGAGACTCAAGGGGGTCAGAGTGAGCTTGGGAGACTGTCCAAGTCGATATTCAAACTGAAGGATCTACTACAAGTACAGAGACTTATGTATGGGAGTAGAACATAGGTCTTACTAATAATCCAGAGTGCAGATGCTAAGTGTACCAGAGCCATGCTCCTAAGTGGAGCACAGGGATGAAGGGTGAACTGGGACAAAGCTAGTGGCTATGTACTGTAGGTGAAGAATGGAACATAATACTAAGAACAAGAAATACTAAATAGAGAGGGTCCAAAGTATCAGGGATGCAGACTCATCGAGAATGCACCAGAGGTTGCAGGAAAGAAGTCCAGAGTTGGGTCTGGAATTAAGTCCAAAGTTCTGGATTGATAGATATGATAAAAATGCACTCAATGAAATGATATTCCCAAATCTGGGAATCACATCTAAACAACCAATTTGTGGGCACACTGCACAATGATGGCTAATCAAACTTGGCTGGCAAAAAACAGTAATATGAAAAGGCATATATATATGGGTGGTCATAAACATGCCAATGTAGTGAAATATCACCAGAAGGTCTTCTTGCCCACCATGCAGGAATACAAAAGACAAATGGTACATTTCAATGGACCTGATCTCATTCAGATTGAACCCAGGCTATGTAAAGCCAGATGGACAGCCAATCAAGGAATATTTTCATGATGAGTCTTCCTTTCATGCTAATGACAATACAAATAATGCATGGTAATTGTGATTTTATAATTTATTTTATGATTTCAACCCACCATTAATCAGGCTCCATGTGGGCAAGCAGCCCCTCAGAAAAAAAGGATGA
>JBBPKS010000386.1:0-13551 GCA_038089355.1 Pulveroboletus ridleyi | reverse complement strand
TCCTGGAGAAGTACGAGGAGGCAGATGAGGAGAATGAGGAAGACTGCCCAGCACCTCGCAAGAAGGTCCAGGTGGAGGTCATGATCCCAGCCCCTCCCTACCCCACTCCAGATGCCCTTGTAGCCCTTCTCATGAAAGCCATGGGGTTGCTTGGCCTCATTGCCAGAGGCTTTGTTCCCCTGCAAGAGAAAGTGGCCAGGGTCTGGGAGGAGCTGAGGAGGCTCTGAGAGGAGGTTACAGAAGTGTGGGCAAGGAGGCACAGGTATGAGGAGGCAGGAATGCAGATGAGGGCAGACCCAGAGATGGAGAGGTGCAGATAGAGGGGGCGGAAGAGACAGAAGTGGAAATAGAGGTAGAGATGGAGACAGAGGAGGCCCCAGAGGAACTGGAGGCCTAGTAGATAGAAGTAATTTTGTTCTTTTCTTTCTTTTGTAACTGAACAGGGTCCGAATTGGAACAAGAAGTGAAAAAAAAAGAAAAGAAAAGAAATAACAATGGAGTAAGTACTTAAGGAGAAAGAGATCTGGACTTGTCAGGGTACCTCCAATGGAAGTCTGCAACTAAGTCTGAAGCATGACCTAACTTCATAATCAGTAGCCAGAAGGTCTCATTGTCAGTTCCCTCATACCTGAGCCAATGCACCAAGTACAGGAGTTGGCAGTGATGCCTTCTCCGATTGACCTTGGAGTCTAGGAATCTCATACTCAGATTCTCCATCAACCTCAATCAGAGGTGGCAGAGGTTGGACACAGTTTGGAATGGAGTTTGGAGTACAGGGCTCTAACTGTGAGATATGAAAAACTAGGTGTACAGATTTCATAGAGTCAGGTAAATATAAGGTAAATGAATGTGAACCAGGCTTAGCAACAATAGTGAAAGATCCTAAGTATTTTTTGGAGAGTTTCTTGGAGGGCCTAGTAGATCAGAGGTATTTCACTTTGAGATATACCTGATCTCTGATAATGAAGTTCAGAGCCAGAGATCATCTCATGTCCACTGGTCCTGGGTAGCATTTTTATGCTTCCAGCATCTCCAATCAGAGGAACTCATGGAGTTGATCCAAGTCTGTGACATAGGACTGGGCTGTGGAGGAGGTAAGGGTGGTATTGGAGTGAACAGAGAGGTTCAGATGGTAGCCCTTATTAGCAAAGAAGGGAGATACACCAGTGGTAGCACTAGGCACATTGTTATAGGAGAATTCCACAAGTGGAAGGAGTTCTGACCCATTGTCTTGCTGATAGTTGCAGTAGATTCAGAGATATTGCTTGAGGGTTTGATTAGTGCATTCTGTCTGACCATCTCCTTCAGGGTGGTATCCTGAGGTGAAGTGTAAGTGCATGTTGAGAGTTTTACCTAGTGACCAGAAGAAGTGTGATATGAACTTGGAGCCCCTGTTGAAGGTGACATGGGAGGAAACTTCATGCTTTGAGAAGATATGGAGGAGGAACAACTTAGCTAGCTCAGTGGAGGTGATGGCATTGTGTGTCAGAATGAAGATGACTTGCTTCGATAAATTGATGATGTTGGGGATGGCAGTGAAGCTGGAGAAAGGTGGGAGCTGCTCAATGAAATCCATGGATATGGAGTTCCATGGTTTCTCCAAGACTGGAAGCTGCTTGAGAAGTCCATATGGATGATGTTGAGGAACCTTGGCTCAAGAACATGTTGTACAGGAGAACACATAGTCCTTGACAAATGTCCAAATGCCTGGCCAGGTATATTCATGACAGATCAGCTCTAGTGTACAATTCTGGCTGAAGTGGCCTGCAGTAAGGTGGTTGTGGAAGGTCTGGAGAAGTCAGAGTCAGAGGTCAGCAGCATCAGGGACATAGATGTGTTTGTTGTTAGAATGTGCAAGCATGCGCACAGCCACCACTTGGACCTGACAGCACCACATGGTGATTATAGTATTAAGTTATGACAAGTTCTTCCTTTCTTCTTTTCTCTTGCTTTGTCACTGTACCAGGCCTTTAAGCCTTTGTACTTCCCTTTGTTCCCTTTATCCTCTTTCATTCCCTTTGTACAGCCAGTGGCATGATAGGTATATCATGTCTTACACTTGTTTTTCACACCTCAGTCCGTTAGTCTCGCACAACGACTGAGGTAAGCCACATATGATACAATACTACAGCACATGTACTAACTATCACTCGTAGTATAGTCTTCTTAGATAATGACATAGTCCGTTAGTCTTGCACAACAACTGAGTATAGTCTTCTTAGGCCAACGCTGCTCTAAGTCTCATATTTGTCCCTTAGGAAGAAGCCTTTGGGGCTTATGGACCATCTCAGGTTGTCTAATGACTTGGAGGTGAGGTGAGGTGACATAACTAGGTCAGTGGGTGAAAGGCAGCAGCATTGACAAAGGAGACTGGAGGGGACCAAAATTCAGGTGCTAAGGGAGGATCCAAGGGTTCTGGTGAGTACTTGTGCAGAGGAGTTGGAGGAGCATTGGTGCTTGCATCTAATGGGACAGGGGATGATGTTGGGGTTGGCAAACCTGTAGGGTCAGTCCAGAAAGAGATGCTGTTCATAGCCCAATCAATCAACAGATTGCAACAGGCAAGCCAGCAATGTCCGAGAACTATATGACACAAGGGATCCAACAAGGTAATATAAAATGTTTCAGAGGTGGATGTTCCCAAAGTGAAGGACAATCAGAGATCTATAGTAGAGAAAATTAAAGAAGCAGAGGAGCCGTCAAAAAGGTGGAGAGAAAGCATAGGAACAGAGTATGTAGGTAGTTTATGTTTATCTACAAATGCAGAGTCTATAAAACAGTGAGTAGAACTGGAATTTACAAGTACTGGTACATTGGAGATAGGAAAATCGGAAAGAGAAACTATAGAGTGGAGGGAATTCAGACCTGAAAGAGAGGATACATTGAGACAGAGTGTCAGAGGAGCACAGTTGTTGGGCTCAACACAACTCCCAATCTGTGCTATAGGGGAGTCACACTCTATTTTTTTGCCTCCAAGGAAGCAGAACTGGAGGCTGGAGCAGGAGTTGTCAAGGCTGCTCTGGCCTTTGTGGCCCTAGAAATGCTCTTCAGACATTTCTTGGTGGAGTGTCCAGTGAGGCCACAGAAGAGACACAAGCCGAGCTTTAGATGACATTGCCACTCTTTGGGGAGCAGTTTGCCATCCTTGCCCAACTCGGCAGAGATTGAGTCTGCAGAGATGGACTCAGTCCCACTTTTCTTGTTGGCAAAGGAAGAAGAGGAGCCTTTGGACTTATTGTCCTTGGGCTTACTGGAGATGGAGGTAGAGGTGGCAGCAAACAAGTTGTCCCTACTGGAGTTGGAGGATTTGGAGGCAGAGGTGGAGTTGCCAGAGTTCGACCTGGAGGCTTTGGTCATGCAGATGATTTCGTCCTTGTGTTCCCAATACCAGTGATCAATTTGCTGAGTAAGGGCATGGAGTTCATGGATATTGTCAGGCTTGCCTTGATAAGCAAGCTCATCCTTAATGCAGTCCAGGAAACCAGAGTAGAAGCTCTGTCAGAGCACTCCTTGGCCCCAGTCTTGTACTTGGCTAGCAAGTTGATTCCACTCAATGATGTACTTGGAGATGCACTGGGTGTCATACATCTGGAGATGCTCAAGCTAAGCTTCAGCATCTATGATGGGGTTGTGAGATCTGAAGTTAGATTACAACTCATATAAAAACATGTGCCAACTATCCATCCATGCAGGTCAGAGGCCTGGTGCTTCAAGTCCAAGGAGGTCTTGCTCAAAGTACTCAAGTGCGATCCCCTTCAGGTAGGACTGGGCAAAGGTCACCTTGGTCCAATCCTTGTGGTAGGTTCAGAGATTGGCTTGGAAGTGGAGTTCACACTGGACAGCAAATGGACAGAGTTTCTTCAGGTCCATCCGATCAAACAGGTTGGGTTCCTAGACCTTAGGCTTGGAGCCTTTGGCCTTCCATCATTGGAGTGCTTGGTGGGTCATTCTTTTGATAGCGTCAGTGAGTTGAGTGAAGGGTTTGTAGGCGAGTGGGACTTGGTTGCATTCTTTGTCTTTGAGGTTGTCTTCATTGGGGATGTGTCTGGCAGAGGAACCCTGGTCAGAGTCCACATCAAAGGAATTGGAAGAGTCATTTCTGCCTAGGTCATTCCCATTGCCCCTCCTGTGCAAAGGCATCAGTGTTAAACTTAGTGATTACGCACTCTCAACATGACTGACTACTATACTAATGTCGTGACTGACTACTACACTAATCATGACTGACCACTACTGTCAGTCATGTCAGTCATGTTAGTACTTATTATTGTTTATTGTTGTGTACACACATGTAGTACAACCTGCGAGTTCCATGTCCAGACTCTTTAGTCTTTGACATTGGATTCCAGGTACATGCCTATTAGCTGCACTAATACAAGTCTTTGACATTGGACTCCAACTGCCTGACTCAGCTGCTTAACAATCAGGGTGCCGGGTCAGACTTGGATAGATTCCTCATTGTTCCATTCCTGAGAACCAATCAGAGGAACTTTGAGGCTGAGAGTAAGTGGAAGAGGTGTTAGCAGGGACAGAGGTTATCTATTACATGCCTTGGAGATAGAAGGTGGAGTGACCATGGTATGTGCAGAGAAGCTATGAAAGTCTCCAGGGATCCTACAAGAACTGCCAAAGGCAGTCTGCAGGATCTGCTCACACTGAGTGGTTCGTCTTGTATATGCAGACATAGGGGTTTGTTGGAAAGAATGAACCTTGACAAGAGGGAGTACAAATATACTGTTAAGTCTGGGTCCTCCGGACTCAAGTCTGGTTGAAGATCCAAAGGTTAGTGCATGAAGTTCATTGGAGGATAAATAGAGGACAGAATAGAGATGGAGTACCTAGGAGGACATTGACACAGGACTTATATGTTGTGCCCTTGCTGAGATTTGGTCCTTGTATTTCATAGGAGAGAGGAGGAGGGTGAGAGAGGGAGGGAAGGACCAAACAAGGATCTGGAGGAGACTAATGTGATATTCATACTGAGGTACAAAGGTAAAGTACAGAGGGTTTATATACTGAAGTCTGATCAGAGTTTGGACAGAAGAATGGAGGAGCATATGGTAAGATATCTCAGATAAAAGGAAAGCATGTGAAGATGGAGAACATATGTAGGAGAAGGCATATGGTGTGGTAAAGAATCTATAATAAGAATGAAGGGTCAAGGAAGAAATGAAGGGTCAAAGGGGTATAAGGGGAATACTAAATATAGTAACAACAAAAGTCCAAGAGAAAGGAATGAAGTCCAGGTATGGAGGTATGAAGTCCAGAGATGGAGTATTAGAGATGGAGTGAGGGGTTTGGAGGACAGGGTTTGGAATGGATATAACACACCCTCAAGGCTCAGTCAGCTTATTGTTCTCTCCAATTCTTTGGGTTTCCATACAATTACTCAGCACACCTCACTATCATATATACATAAACCTGCTAAGTAGTATAGGATGTTCTCAGCTTAGACCTACTTGGAAATCAACTGTCTACTTTCCTATTTATTTGTCTTCACTTTACACTTGAGTGAGTGGTTTGCTCATTACCTGCATCTTATCTCAATAGCAAGAGATTGTCTTCAGTCCACTCACTTCAATGGGCAGTCCCTTGTCTAGCCATTTGCTAGGGCAAACCCTTAATCTTGCTATTTTGCAAGGAACTCCTTGTCCTTGTCCTTGTTCTTGAGATGCTTAGCCAAGTCCACACCTGACCCTTCAGAATCAAGTGTAACATAGTGAATATCAGAACTGGTTTTTGTGAAAAATCTAAGTAAAGGGCAGTAATTGCTCACTTAGCCACTGCCTAAGAAGTAGCAGGAACAACTATATTCACCTAAGTAAAGGGCAGTAATTGCCCACTACACTAATTAGCAACAGTGATAAGGTAAAGTAAAACTGGCACTCACCTCAGCCACTGCCTAAGGAGTAGCAGGAACAACTGAGAGGAGCCCAGGAGTAAAGGGGAATATAGTGTTCTCCATAAGTCTACATCTCTAACACTCTATACACTCCATATTTAGTGTTCCTTGTTTTTATGTTATATTTCATTCCTCACTTACAGTATATAGCCACTAGTCTCACCTTCTGTCATCCTTCATCCCTGTGCTCCATTTAGGAGCACAGCTCCAGTACACTTAGTATCCATCCTCCAGACTCTGACTAACACCTATGTTTTACATCTGTATATAAGTCTCTGCTTTTCTGTTGTAGATACATTAGTTCAAATATCATCATAAACTCTCCAGTCTCTGACCATCTGACCTCCTTGAGTCTTCAGACTCTCATCTGACCCACCCTTAACCTTTATTGCTTGTAACAAGGTCAAATCTGACCCTACCCTGTTGTCTGAAATTACAGGACAACCCAGACTTGTGACATGGGTGCTGTAAAACACTAATCCTTTCTGGAGTGGATAAGGATCAAATAAAGGGTGTGAGTATAAGACTCAACCCAAGGGAGGGGGTCAACAGAAACAGAAAGTGAGAGGGAACAGTGACCAGTGCCCTGCTCACACAGACAGAAAGTAAAGGGGAAGAAAGATCAATTAAAACTGTAGGGACACACTTTTGTAGTCCAGGGCATTCCCTAGAACTTACAAAAGCAAAATAAAGAAGGTAGCTAATAAACCCAAGCTAATTGGCATGTATCCAGGATCAATCTGAACTGGATCTGGGTTGGAAAACACCAATCCAGACCAGATGTACCAAACCTGACAATGGAACCTACCTGGATGGACACAGAGTACCATGGACTGGAGAGATTGTGTGTTTGCATAACAGGAGACTTTGGTCTCCTACAGCACACTATATAAGATGAAGCCAAGTCCTGTCCAAACTCCAGACATCCTGGAATTGTATTCTGGAGATCTGGTTTTAACAGTGAAAATGTGAGCACAAAGTTCAATCAACTCTGAAGTGAAGCAAGCAATCTCCGTAAGGAAATAGAAAGAGGAGGAGAAATAGCATGGAATTATGGAATGGGAACAAAACAAAGATAGGGTAAGGAAATGACATAAGAAGCGAGTACTGACATAACATTGGATCCAAGTCTGATCTTCCTATCCATCTTCAACTGCTTCTATAGGACATTGGTAACTTCTATATACAGTGAGGTGCAAAACTGTTACAATGTTTGGTACTTTTGTAGTGTGTATGATGTAGTATCTGAGGGTGTGGGAATTTCGCTTAGCTTTAGTGAGGGCGTGGGAACTAATAACCATTGGCTACAAATGTTGTCCCTGATTCATGTGACCATGTGTGAATGCTGTGGAGATATACCCATTTTAATCCACACATGTCATTGTAACAGTTTTGCACCTTTTGATAATGGTAGTAGAATTCTTGGTAAATAGTCAGATAGTTGGTGTTTATTTGGCATACAAACAAATATACACATGTAAACATTATGTCTGAGTTTGAATTGGCTCTTACACTTCTTTGTTTTCAACCACTATCATCATGTGATCTCTCTCTTTTACTCAAAAGAATACCATTCTATCATAGCTTGATGCTGGTCATTCTACTCACTCTATTGCCTCTTCTACTGGTCTCAGCATTGCTACTGTGTCCAGACTTCATTCCAAGGAGCATTCCAACCTCCAAAAGTCTACTGGAGGTCATCCATCAAAGCTCTCTCCCTCCAATATTCGCCATGCTATCCATCTTATTTCATCCCAGAAGGCAGAAAATGCAGTTCAAGTGACCAAAACTCTCTCAGGGATCACCAATCAGCCTCTCCATCCAAGCACTACTCATTGATACCTTAAAAAGCTGAAATGAAGGCTGTAGTCAAGGTCAAATGACCTCTACTCTCTGCAAAATATCATAAAGCACATTTGGACTTTGCCTATGCCCATAAAGATTGGACTCTGGAGGACTGGAAGAAGGTGATATGGTCTGATCAGACCAAAATTAATTGTCTAGGCTCAGATGGGCACAAATGGGCTTGGAAAAAATCAGGAGAAAGGCTAAATGATAGACTAGTCCAGGAAACCTTGAAGTTTGGAGGAGGTTCTGTGATGGTATGGGGCCATATGACTTGGGAGGGAGTTGGCTATGCCTGCAAGATTGATGGTAGGATGGATGGAGACCTTTACCTTCAAATATTGAAGGATGAATTGCTCAATACCCTAGAGCATCACACTCTCAATCCTCCTGACATCATCTTTCAGCAGGATAATGACCCCAAACATACCTGCAGGAAGGTCAAGGAGTGGCTAGAAGACCAGGAATTCAGGACTATGGTGTGGCCTGCACAATCTCCTGACTTGAACCCCATTGAGCATCTCTGGGGTTACCTCAAAAGAAGACTTGCAGGGTATGAAAACCCTCCTGGGGGAATTGAGGAGTTATGGGCAAGGGTTGAAAAGGAGTGGTGGGATATAGCATCTGGGGAGTGTCAGAAATTGATTGAAAGCATGCCTAGGAGGGTTAAGGCAGTGCTTAAGGCCAAAGGAGGTCATACCAAGTACTGATATTTGCCAAATACCCTACTTAATATGAAAGGTGCAAAACCGTTACAATGACATATGTGGATTAAAATGGGTATATTTCCACAGCATTCACACATGGTCACATGACTCAGGGACAACATTTGTAGCCAAGGGTTATTGGTTCTCACGCCCCCACTAAAGCTAAGCGAAATTCCCACACCCTCAGATATTACATCACACATACTCCAAAAGTATCAAACATTGTAACGGTTTTGCACCTCACTGTAGGAGTTCATGTAGGATTTCATTAAGGGACTTCAGAGTTGGATAGAAGGGCCCAGAGGAGATTGGAGTTGTCATCTCTAACGGTTTTCTGATCTCATAGTATAGCTATAATTGTTACGAACCACTTCAGCCCCTTTCCTCCACTTCAGCCCCTTTCCTTTTTCAGTCACGTGACCCGTCACATGACTTGGGCCTAGACTATGACATCATATGACGTCATGCCTCATGGCTGGCACGCCCCTTTAATCTCCGTCAACCCTGGTGGGAACTCTCTCACGATCGTGTACTGTAGTCTATCCATGTATAGTAGTTTATCCCACGGACCCTATGGTCCGTGCGCACCCCGCTGTACTATATAAACCCAAGGGTCTCAGCTGGCGTCCCCAGCTTTGACCACTTGTCTTCCCGCTACCTTACGGGTGATTAGTGCGCGTGAGCTCAGCTTCTCCTTCTCTTACCTCGCCAGGCTCGGTAATAGCCTGTGAAGCCGAGGCCGGTGGTGTGTGCTCGTCAGAGTTCGCAACAATAATGTTTTTTGAGTTCTGAATTGAAATTTAAAACAGAGATCTCATTGCTATACCTAAGATTAAAAGCCCAAAGAACAGAATTTCCAAAAAAATCATGATGCTCCTCTTCTGGACCATTTGAGCCAACTAGTGTCACATTGGTCACAATTTGAGTATTATGCTTGATCTCAAAGGGTTAAGCAAAGACTCAGCTAAGACCTAAGAAAATAAAGGATCAATCAGTGAATACTACTAGGAAATGGAGTAATGAAGAACATAGTTTATATATATAAAGCTAAACATATGGAAATCTATGAAAAATCAGAGAATAAAGAGCTGATGAATTAGGGAACTACAAGCTCAACACAAGAGAGTTGAGCAAGGAAGAACAAGCCAAGTAAGAAAAAACAAAGAAAAAAAATGACACAAAATAAAATAAATTATGACAAGGTGTGTCATGCAAATACAAAAACACCAAAGCTGAGCTACTGAAGGCTTGTCATAAAGCCTTGCAAGAAGGATGAGAGTGAAGAAGAACACTTATATATTATCCAAAGTTTTAACTCAAGGAACAAGTGGCCAAACCTAGGGATACCAGTCAAGGATACACCCTTTAATATGTAGTATTACTATGCATAGACCATGCCATGCATACAGGGTGTGATATGATAAGGTGTGAACTATTACTTAAATAAGATGTGATATATCACACTCATGAGAGTGTTCTGTGATAAGGAAGCAGTAATAATGGTAATTAAAAGGGAGTATTAGCCATGAGATATGATGTCATATGACATTATAGGTCTAGATCTGTAAGTACATGATCTGGTTGTGTGATAAAGAAAAGGTGAACAGAGTGAAAAATAATTAGGTCAGCATATATAATATAACAGTGTGGGCATTGGGAAGGTACATGTGAGTGATATGATCAAAGTTGAGTCACATAATAGATATATGGACATTTGAAGGGTATCCAGGAAATGATCAGTCTGGCTATGAGTCTGGCAGACCAAGTCCAAGAATTAGTAGAACATGCATAGTAAAACTTGTCAGAGCAGGCTGGGCTTTGAAATTCTATTCTTTGTAATACATACCTGCTACTCCAGTTGCATGTGAGTGGTCAGTCTCCATGCTCATATGCTCCTACTACCACTGGCTCACAGCCACACCCATTGCCTCCCCCCCACCTCCTGTAGCCCCATTATATGACACTGTGCTCCTTGGCAGGCAGTAGCAGGTTGGCATTCCAGCTGCACGGAAGGGTATGACTGCGGGCCAGCAATGGGAGCACATGAGCCGCGGGGGCCTGACCACTCGACTGCAAGCGGAAGATGATCGAGCACGTGTGAGAGGACAGAATTTCAAAGCTCGCCCTTCTGACAAGTTGGGCCGCGTGCAGCCAGAACTGGCCACATCCCAAACTGTCTGGACATCCGGACGTTCGGACGCTCAGAAAATTTCAATTTACGGACGTCGTCGGCCGTGTGCTCAGAAAATTCAACTCACGTGTCCTCACGACGCGCAGTTTGAATTGCTGGGGTTGCCGCTCCGCATGACAAATGCATGCCCAAGGTCCCGTTCAATATGACTTGAAGATCCTGGCCTATTTTCGCTTGGACGAGCGTAAATTTTTTTTGTTCGTCTCCATCCAATCACGACAGAATGCGAATGGTTGGCGTTAGAGTCGTCAAGCGATCATTCAGATGCCCCTTTTTGGTGACCACGTGACCATAAGAGGTGGGCGCAATCCGATTCTGGTTCTTGACTCGAGACTATTGTGCAACTGCGGCGACCGCCTCGTACAGATTACGCCGTTGGCGCAGACAGGATCATTCACTCGATGTACGAAAAATTTCAGGAACATTCCTCGGTGCCCCACTCCAAGTGCCGGCTACTCGAAATAGGTAGGTGTCGCCATGCCACGAGATGTCACGACATTCATCTACCTTCTTGGTCGTCCAGTTCAATACACATGCGAACCCGAGAGAAACTGGAATGGGGACATCCGTACCCATTGCTTTCCATTCTCGCGGATCTTTCGAATGTGAGTTATGAGCAGTTGTCCTCAGGACTTGAAGCTCAGCCAGCTGGTTCTAGATGTCCTCATCGACCCGCCGTGGAGATCACTCGATCCGTTACCATAAACGCGAAGACAGGTGAAATTGAGATACCAGACGGACCCAGGTCTGTCCGTTCCGCCTGATTGGTCGCAGCGTTACTACCCTTGCCACAGTGCGCTCCCCAAAGGAAAGCCTTGGCGAGATTTGGGCCATTTGTATCGCGAGTCTGAGGAAGGATAACGAACGTTTTGGGTGGAACACATGTCTCCATTTCTCCGCGGTCTCAGGAGATAGTTGTTGGGAGAGGATGTTGGTATTGGATACGAGCGTTTCATGACACACGCGTCCTCGAGGCACGTCAACCCCGGAGTTCCTGTTTCTGTCGTCTATCTATAGATTGGATCCTTTCTAGATGGTGTGCCGATGGAGATCTTGCGAGGCTTCGCTCGGGGTCTACGACGACCCCTGGTAGCAGCAGGGGATAAACCCATGTAACGTCTGCTCCCGAAACGGCGACACCTGTGACGTGGATCTTACGTTGCATCGTGCCTCGGCTACGGCAGGCTGTGTCTATTGACAAGCCATCGCTGGGTTGATGCGGGCACATCAACTCGGTGATGGACCTAGTAATGGTACGCCGTACAAATTGTCGTGGAGATCTGTCCCCGGTTCGAACAAATGGACGAATATCGCCCCATGCCTGCCCCATATCCTCTCCAGAGCGCCTATGTCTCTAGCATGAGCGCGACGTCCAGTCTCTCTGGCGCTATTGGTGAGCTGGACATTCCTCCCCAGTTGAGGAATCCTACGCCACATCACTCCTTCCACCCGTATCGCACAATACATCAGCGCCAGACGTCGGCGCAATCGGATCTCGCGTATCCACATCCACTCGTCCAGGGTCCATGTGCTCGTGCTTACATGAACCATTCGACACCTTCTCCCTCCTCTATGACCTCTCAAGATTCGATGGAGGAAGAGATCAAGATTCTACGCAAGAGGATGCGGGAGCTCGAGCTCGTGAACGACCACAGTCGACTCCGTATCAAAGAACTTGAGAGCGAGCTCGCACGGGGAAGTCCGACTGACTCCCCTCTGAGCCACTCCCGACATGCAACGCTTGCCTCCCTTCCCGCCCCAAACACACCGAGCCCGCCGTCCATCCATATGTCATGGAAGGCGCGGACTGATGCACGTATACGGCTCTTTTGCTCCCTGAACCGGGCAGGGAACGCGCTCTGTTCGTGGCACGACTCTCGACGGGAACGCCGGGCGTACCCTCCTCGCATGGCACCGCCAGGCTGTCTTAACTGCGGTTGCACCTACGAAGAAGCGCTTTTTGAGGAGAGTCTGTCCCGCCATGGGGTGGGCAGCTACCATCCGGGGGAGAGTGTCCGCATGGACCCTGCGCTGCGAAATCCCCTCCTACGTCTGCTGCAGCAACGGTACGGCTACCGGGATGGCGACTTTGAGCGGGACTCTCTTACAGGGGAATGGATAGAGGGGGAAGGACATTCACATTGGGAGCAGAAATTAGCGGCGGGCGCGCTAAGCGTTCGAAAAGCCCGAAACGAAGATCGTCGTTGAATTATGTATCTCTCTCTCTCTCTCTCTCTCTCGTCCTTGTTCTGTCTTGTTTCTTATGCTCCCGACTGACTTGGGCTCTGACGCCAGAACGATTTACGATCTTGTACGGACAAGCACTTTCTCATGTTTGACGCGTTTGATCTCCTTGTCACTGCCAGCCATGTCCGATATACACGTCGTAATAGTTAGGATTACATCCATGATAGGATTAAACAAATTAATTGCACGCTCCAACCACGTGCCAAATTGACCGTCGGTGATTTGATCCGGCCGTCGAGTGAGTGCTGTTTGAAAGAGACGAATTTGACGCGTTTCTATGTCCACAAGAGACGAAGATATCGACGGTGCCAAAGTCAATCAGACTAAGCGCTCGTGCCACGTTGGCTGTGTTGCATACGTTCCGCATTTGCCCTGTTTCAACGTGTCAGCCGAATCGGAAACTGGGCCACGCGACGACGGTAGAGGCCGGAAGGATACGCGCTAAATGGGGTTGTCCACCCGCGAAAGTTTCACGCGAACGGATGGTTGGCTGGCTGAGTATCACTCTCCTACACGCATCTCTCACCAAACGGGGGGGACGAGGAGGCCATTCTCGTGGCGCTCTCGAAGACGGACAGTCCAGCAAGGCAAGTTCGCTTAGATCCGATGTAGTCGGAGCGTTAGTCACTGGAGAGTGGGATTGCCTCGGGGTTTCCGGA